>CM031237.1:924356770-924432007 GCA_018340775.1 Taxus wallichiana var. yunnanensis
GTATTGCTTGGGTTTTGGTCATGGTTTCACAACTTGCGAGGCAACTGGGTAAAATTGTTGGTGAGATTTAATGTCCTGCTTGGGGACTATCTACGACATGTGAGATAAAGGCTTGTGCCCCAAAATGCTCATGATTGTCAGGTCCTGGGGATGTTGTAAGATGATCGCTTGGGAGATTTCAGGTAAGCACTCGATGAGTATAAATAGGCTGAATTTTTGCAAGAAAAGGGAAGCAGATTAATCAATCAAGGTAGGCAAATCTGCAAGAGGGGGTTGAGAAGAAATGAATCTCACATGATGTGGGCAAGGACTCATGTTGTCTGGGGCCAAATAAGGGACCCTGGGAGTTGGGTGGATGGTTATACTGATTTCTGATGAAGATTGGGTGGAAACGACAACACTACCTGGAGCAATGGGTGAGGTGAGGTGGATTATTAGAGGATGAGGCAAGTTCATTTATTGAAAATTGCTCAATAACACTGTGGATAGTTAGTCCGATAAGGTTAAATATATTGAGACAAAGTGACCATCTTAGGGGAAGTTGTGTGTTGGATTTCGAGTAGATAGTCTGGAGAGCCACCAGGGATTGGCATCAAGGGATCTCTGGAACTATGATCACCATGAGAGAGCATAAGAGGGGGTCCCAAAAAGTTCTATCTTCTAGAAAAATGCGTGGGGTGGCTTGGTCTAGATGGGATGAAATGATGCGGTAGTAATAAGGGATTAGCTTCTCATATAAGTCTGTGTTCTGGAACTGAAGATTCCTGGGGTGAGAAATACACAAAGAGAGTGGGACTAGCACTCCAAGGAAAAGAGGATCAAGGGAAAAGGATTAAACAATTGCTGTAGCCGGCGTCTATTGAGCCAAAGTGGAACTGCTTCAAGGGAAATTTGTTCCATCCTTTTGGGTGTTGAGCTAGTAATTACTAGTATGAAACAAGAATAAACTTTAATACTAAGAAAGTTAAGAGAAAATATTTATCATTTTATTTTTAATTGGAGAACGTGAAAAATAAAAAGGAATGGATAATGGGGTAAGGTAGAAGCATATGTAGTCCTTGTCTAGTTCCAAGTTTTTTTATGGCTTGGCAGAGTCTCTAAGATAATTCTTTTTTGCTGATGAAATCCTGTAATCTGTGTTTCTCCTGATAAGGTTGCTTTGATTTATTAATTGAATCAGAATTAGGTTATGTGTGAGGATTTGGAAAATGCAATGCAGTCAAGTTAAACTATTACTTAAACTATGATGAGAAAGCAAGATGCAAAAAGAAAGATTATTTTAAAAACCAAATTGAAGCGTGATCTTTCAATGAGGACACACACGTAAAGCGCAAATACGATGCAAAAAGGAGAAAATAAGGAAAAAGGGGAAAATTTTAGATATAATTTTTTCCTTTTTATCTTGTCTTTAGCAAAGCACAATCCAATGGGAAAGGCTGAACCAACACGAGAAACCAAGAGAAGCATGGGTGTTGCTTCACAATTGAGGTTAGTGTTAGTAGAAGATATAAGCGAAGCAAGTGAAAATAAAAAGAAAGGGATCACCAAAGGGTGGTCCAACCAAGTTTTCCAAAGAATTTGTTTAGGAGTTTCTTCATTCCAATCAAATTGAATGAACTAGTACTGAAAGAAACTAACAACTTGAATTATATGGAGGGGTTTATAGTACCTCAAATGCAATGTACATGAATAATGGGTGCAAAGGTGATGATGAATCCTCATATAGAGATGATCTAAAATAAGATAAACTAAAACTGATCTCGATTAGATAGATTTATGCGGGGCTTCCCTAAATGAATACCGGCTAGGAAGGGCGTTAACTTAGCCTTTCACGGATGTCAACCCCCATTTTTCGATAGAAAGAGTATAAATAAAGCAAGAACACTAGATAACATATGGTGAAACAAAAGTATACACTAAATCGAAGAAGTGATTAAAATTGATGGTAGAAGTCGATTCAATCTAGGTTAAATAAATGTAAATTAAATAGTTACCCTAGTCCTGGGGTGACACAGTGACCTCCGTGACTTCATGCATAGGTAGGAAGGACTGTGACCTCGAGAGACTCGGATCTAGAATGTAAGATGAGGAAATATGCAAACCTTAAGTAAGATCTCGGTTTAAATTTGATGTAGCAGAGGTTTGATTATGCCGCCAAAGTCAAAATGCAAAGGGGCTCGAGGAAAGTGAAATTAGAGAAAATGATGTAAAGTTAGAAATGGAATGAGGGTAGATTGAGAATCAGAACCCTGGGCCGATGGTGACCAAGGTAGGTCGACGACGCACTTCATATCGTAAAGCCAGACAAGGCCGAAGGTAAATGGATGAAAAAAACAACTTATGGCAAGCAGAGAGATGGAAAATAAGGCTTATCAATAGTTTCTGAGTTTTGCAGATATTGATATGAACCTACAAAATGTTAGAAGAAAGAAAAACAATGATAATATGATAAAAAAATGATTAAAAAATATGTAAGATAATTATAAGCTCGCCAAGGATGAATGAGTTGGCGTGTCAAAGCTTATCCAAAAGGAGGTCTAAGAGGTAATGTCTAATTATCAGAAGTGAATTCCTACGTGCATGAGAGGAAATTCATTAGTCATGAGAGTGCTCCAAAATTAACATGCATCTAATGATTCAATCCTTTTTTGAAGGATTAAACTTAGTTTAATAGGGCTCGACGACGACCGGGCTTTGTTGCCAATCATGGGAAAGTTTCCTCTCTCAATGACAATATTTCTATGTTTTTGCATGATTTTGTAAGTTTTTAAGAGTTAAAGGTGCTTTAAAGCATTGTGTGGGAATAGCTTTGGGAATAAATCATGGCAATAGTTAGGGTACATAAAAATAAATAGGAAAAATACTGGGGAAAGAAAGGGGATTTATGTGTAGGATAAAAGCATCCTACTTAGAAGGTTTGTTAAGGAAAGGTAAGATATTAATCGATCGACTAATTAATTAATGTGGCTTAATTAATTAAAGGGACTTGGATGGGTGTTTAAAGGTGATAGGATAATTATGTAGGCATTTAAATAAAAGGGGATGGATTAACATATAGTTTATGCACACATAGGAGAAAAAGGGTAGAGATACCAATTTTAGGTGTCTACACCAACATGTACTTACAAAACTAATGAAGCGCATATACTCATATAAAATTCCTTTGTGCCTGGGGCAATAGTAGTGTAATTTTCTTGCTTTAAGGTAAATCAACTTCTGCTTAAAATCATATGGGATGATCGACATTTTTGTCTTCGTGTTGTGGCAAAACCGCACCAATTGTTTTACCATAAGCATCCACATACGTAGAAAGGGTTTGGTCCAATAAGGAACACACAAAATAGGTGCATTAGTTAATCTTTCCTTCAGAGTCTAAAATTCCTGAAATCTACGCATCACCCCAAAGGAAACTTTCCTTAAGCCTTGAGTGATATTTCAGTAATGGCATGGTAATCTTCGCATAGCCTTTGATGAACTTCCTATAATATCCCGTATGCCCCAAGAATCTATGCACTTCACTTTGGTTGGTAGGTTCTTCTAAGCCCAAGATCATAACTATCTTGGTTGGATATACCAACAATCCTTCCTCAGTAAATGATGTGCACAAGTAAAGTTCCAAAGGTGTAGAAAAGATGCACTTTTATCATTTTCGAGAGAGATGTTTAACGCCTACATATCTCAAACATAATCCCGAGATCGTCACATCGATCCTTGACTAATCCATATACCATCCAATCATCCAAATACACTTACAAGAACTTGTAAATAAAATCATGAAAGGCATGCCAAACAATGTGCGATAACATTGTTGGCACATTTTTCAATCCAAAATGCATAACCGTATATGCAAAATTTCCTCATTCAAAGGGCGATAGTTTTCTTCTCCTTATCCTCTTTCACGATTCACACTTGGTGATGGCTTGAAAACCCTTCTATAAAAGAATATATCTCATGCCCTATAATCAACACAAATCCTTATCCTCACATCCTTCTTAATTTCTTATAAACATAGGGCTCACCCACTCAAACTCTTCAATTGGCTCAATAATTTTAGACTTAAGCATTTTATCAATTTCTTCCTTTACCTTTAATCAGCTAAGTTAGATTCATCCCGTATGGCCTCTTCCTAACCGGATGCGCTGATTTCTTTCAAATTAATCTTCATTTCTCCTAGCCAAGGGTGCACTCCCTTCAACTCATGATATCCTCGTGGAAACAAGTCCTAGAAGTCACACAATATCTCAATGATCTTGGCCACTTCTTTCTCTGACCAATAATCCCCAATGATTGCTTCCTTTTCATTTTTGTGATCTATTACTTCACATAAACCCCTGTATGGCTAACACCTAAGTTTTCAACCTCTATCATGTCAATGAGGTATACAATTTTATTCTTTTCTTTCTCCTTCCGTGTACAACCAAATCATCTCATTTGCTTTCCTCAAGATCTCAAGCATGCCTCGGAATTAGTTCTACCAATAACTCCAACATGAGCTCTTCTTTTTTCTTTTACATTATCCCTAATGTGATGTGCTTCATTATCTATAGAGCTTCGTGGAAGGGGGCTTAGTAGAAAATTAGTCAAAGTTTTGAACCATGACTTGAGTCATATCTCGCCATCTCACAAAAAGATCTTGTTTGAGCTCAACATGGACATACCATGCATGTGCGTAGCCTTGTAGGGTGGAATAGAAATTAGGTACCCACAGAGATGGTGGTAAGGCCTCTTGGCCTTATGCCCATAGTCTCTCACAATTATGAATGTGTGCCAAAGTTGGAGTCTTCTCATTATATTCACATATATGTGTAGGTGCATTACTCCATATGAATCTTATCGAGAAGGTGATTCTCCCCTCTCCTCATCCCAAAAAGTTGTCTATGTGTGTCACCCACCAGCGCGATGTCATTCGACATAGGGTATAAACCAACATGTTCCTTTGATCACCTCATTCTTCCAATGTTCCTCCATGGCGTGTAAGAAAGACTCAAGATTTTCTTCACCAAAGGAAACACGGTAACTCAACCTTTACCATGTGCCTAACCATGTGATCTGATCATTATAGTTACATGTCCTTCATATCATGCACCCGACTACTCATATGCGATGTCTGGGCCCAATTATCACAAGCAATACTTGTGGTGTCGCTAACTGGCTGCAAATCTCCCCACTACAACACACCTTCCTTGGATGGTTCTATAGTTTCATGGTCACAGACTGTGCACACATAAATCTTGTTCAAATCTTCTTCACTTAGAGGCTTAACATATGGTGTAGTTTTTTCTTCAAATGAGGTATAATGACATGCTCATCTCTATTCTCGAAACTTACGTAACCCTTATTAAGGTGAAATTATACATTGTCTCGCATAACACCATAGTCGCCCAAGTAATGTTGGAAAGTTATCTACTTTAGCAAGCTCTAAGACCTCAAAATCTCCCAAAGAAACTCATGGCTCCCTTGATCGCTATAAGCATCCTTTAACACCCCAATAGTGGATAGCCCTATTCTTTGTTCACCATATATAGCACATTTGAGGATGGCCGTAAGGTTGGCCTCTCCCTAACTAATTCCATGATCCAAAGTTAACACATTTACCTCAGCTCCCGTATCCATCAAGATGTTGCTTACCAAGCACTCATCAATCGATGCATCCATAGTGATTTCCTTATCATACCATGGCTTTTGTGGTGGTAAGTTTATATGTAGTATCCCAATGTGCGGTAATTTTTATCGTAACAATTCTCCCAACAGAGGAATGATATTCTCTCATGCAACATCTTACACACATCCTTTAGATACCCACATCCTTCTCGCTGGAGCTCAACGTGCTTCATGTGTTCCCTTTCGTGCTCTTTTCTCCTTCAAGCATCAGATATCTTGCCTCAGAATTCTTCATGACTTAGTATTCGATAGACTTCCTTCTTATGAGTAGTATCTAGATACTTAGCATGCATGACTTCTTCTCTTGTGATGAGTGGTCTGGATTTAAGAGGTTCGCGTGTGCATGCTATACTTTTACGTGGGTGGTGACCAACAATATTGTAATTCAAGATCGCATCTTCTTTGTATCTAATGGTCACCCTCGTGTCAGTACCTTAATCATCCATGCACTCCTTCGTCCTTCTTCTTGTTCTTTCTCACATGTTCATACAGTCCTAGACAATCCTCCAACTTATGATGTTTCCTATTGTGTTCAATGAAAGGCTTTCTGCAAAGAGCTATGGATATGGGGAAGAACCCAAAGCTTTGTGCAAAGTCCCCTCAATGGACCATCTGATAAGAAATGAGCAAGGAATCCTATTTGCATGCATTTAAACTTGAAATAAACAAGAAATCTAACAAATAACATTAACCTCTATTCTTGAAAGCTTAATAAAACATGCCTACTAAAGACTTAAGCAATCAGTTTTGTTGTTTACTCCATGAGGGTGAATGAATCTCACTAAATGGCTACATGGCCAAGTTTATCTATTCCATTACTAACCTAACATGGGTGCAAGATGAAGCTATTTTAATGGTGGATGACCCAAGATCAAATGCCTTATTAGCTTGGCTAATGCAAATGAGCTCTTAAGATTTCTTAGGCTTGTTTTGGTTTTGTGTTATGTAAAGTTGTGTGTTTGTATGGGTAGGCTTAACCTTGTTTTTATAGTTTTTGGTTTGGAAGAATTTGGAATTTGGGCATGTGGGACTAAATCTCAAAAGCACTTTAGGATTAGATTAGGACAAACATGATTTCGGGGCTTATTTTAAGCTTGTTCAGTGCTAGTTAACCAGGATTTAGGCTAGTTAAACTTGATTAGCAAATGATTAGAGAATCATGAGAGTCGGGAGGGGTCCTGATAACCAATTATGACTAATGATAGCCTCACGGGTTAAGCTAAAGAAGTGGTATATAGAGAAATAGGGAGGTTCTAAATGGTCGAAGGAGGAATGTTTAGCTAATAAGAGAGATATTAGCCAAATAAGTTGATTATAGGAGGAATACGACCGAGAAGGTGTCATGAATGGGAACCTTTAGAATGAAGCGAAGAATGGGGAATTAACGAAGTGTCGTCCAATCGGTCAATTGATGAAATGCTAAGTGTAAGCATGTTTTAGGTGTCTACACCCACACCATGAGCATACTATATTTTGGGGACAATCACACTGGTAATGATCTAGGGACCCACAAGTATAACAAGTCCCACATGGGAATCTAATTCTTCCTTCGTGAAATTTGATTTTATATCCTCCATGCAACCCACCTCCACCATTGTTACGTTCTTCATAAGTCTACGTAATCGAGCTCGAGAGTTGTTTTACACCATCAACTTTTGTAATAATGTCCTCGCATGCCTCATGAATCTGATCTATCACTGACAATCCTTCATATCATGAGTATGTGTGTTACAAATCTTACAATACATAGATTCAATCTTTATAGTCATGCACTTCAAGAGAGGGAAATTCTAGACATCATGGTCCAAGTGGCATATTTCATAATATTACAACAATGCACACACTAACATACACAGGAAACTATCCTTAGTGTGTCGCTCAACCTCACAATATGTGCACCATATCCCACTTTTGGTCTCATATGCAAAGTCAAGGGTAGAAGATTCTCTAATTGATTAGCCATAACCGCTATATGCGCTTCAAAAATGGGTTCACTCGTATCCACACTCCCCACTACTTTAGCACAAATATATGTTTCAATGCCTTGTGTGGATTAGTATATGTCTTATGAAATAATGCCCGTCGAAATGGAGTCAAATAATCCCTAAAACCATCAGGCATGCTGAATTTGATGAATTTCATAAAACAACTTGAAAACAAAGTCTTAAATCGCACATCATACTCCCTTACACTTTCAGATAATCCCTACTTAATATCCTCGAAAGGCATGATGTTTTGTTGTTCGAACTTTGGGATGTGAAAATCAACCAAGAACGTAGTGTAAAGCGTTATAGTCCACCACAAATTGATGTGGTTCATATTTCCTATACCAGCTATGCGTGTGCCCCTCAAGAGTAGTGAAAATTTTACTTTCCTTCCTATCTGAAGTCATAATTCCCTTAGCGTGCCATAGTAATTCACACTTATAAACATGCTCTGCGACATCCTTTATACCTCTATACTCCGACAAGTGGAGTGAAATCTCAAAATAAACTCGAGAAGGTGTCTATGAGGATGGTTCGGTGGTGGTTGTCAGGTAGCTTACCCTCGGTATGACCGGATCTAGATCCGTAACCTCCTCCAAGATTCCCTCCAAATGGGCAATGCACCCGATCCGATCCTCCGAGCCTCCCGCGCCCCTACCGGGGATGCGGCCTAGTTGATGAGCTTCCTTGTGTCCCAGTTGTAATACTAAACTAGACACCTATGGTCTGCATTGTCGCAAACCCACAGAAGTGCTCCCAACAATCTATGTGCCAATACCCTATCTTGAGGATGCACTTGAAAATAATCCCGCTAAAGTACTCCTAAACACCGATGCATGTTATGCTGGCATGGGTGTATTCGTAGTTTAATGCACTTTTTAATTCAACACAAAATCATATCTACCTATATCTTCCTAATTACCTTCACTACTTTGTCTTTCAATAACTACCTCCGATCTGGAACACCATGCACAAGGGCTAGGTGACTAGGTGGGATTAGATGCGTGACCACTGATCCTCATTCTTTCCTCTCACATGCTCTCATCCAAAGCCGAAGGGGACTCTCTACTGTGCTTGTTCAAGGTTGGGAGAACCTGATGTTACGGTTCATCTTCCACGAAAGCTTCAAAACCTTTGCGAGCCATCATTCCCCACAACTCCAATGACATTACAATGTCCCTAATGCGCACCATGTCCCTCTCTCTCACTTCATTAATCTTGAGTCATCTTTCCTCTCGCTTCCTTTCTTCCACTCCATGGATCCTTCTCCACACATTACCCTACCCCTACATGTGGTGGGAGTTTAGCTAGTCATTGGGAATCTCTCCAAATTTAGTTCCACCATCAATATCTTGATTGCTAAAGGGATAACGTACAAATATGATCCTCTGGGTTCATGTAAGAACCTAAACTCAACTTCCTCTAGACAATAATAAGTGGTAATTGCATACTTCAACATATAATTGCGCAACACACCAGCCCACCAGTGATCTACAGATCTATTCCAGTCTTCATCTCGCATTAAAAAGCGTATAATAATCTTCCCGTGTCCAAACCTCGCCTAGGATACCAAGTTTTGTACAATGCGTACGCCGGCCAACCACTGATATAACTCTATTAGAAAGAAGCTGAAGAAAGTCTCATATAACTCATGATAAAGGTTATCTTCCACCCACATGCGTGCATTAAAACTAGGACAAATGTTATTCCTCTTGTGTAAAATTATATTGTCCTTCTTCCACCCAACTTTCAATACTCTCTAGAGATAGTCGTAGGCACACCATATGCAAGCAACATCCCCACAGAAAAATTAAAAGAGGTCTCAAATAACATAACCAAAATGTACTCTTTGTATTCACTCAAGCACTATGCGCATTGACACTGCTTTAGTTCGAACTGAATGCTCACTCGAAGCACGCATAACTACTAGGGTCCCTCCTTTGTGTTTTCTTGTCAAGATGTTAGCATGCATATTCATGATGATAATTAACCAAGTACTCATTCAAACATACTAAACCATTGTATATACTCATTTTGGAAACACATATAATAAAGAAACATAACAGATCAGATAATAACCAATATCAATTGCACCATGAGTTCCCCATAATTAGACATATCAATGATCATAATCCATCCACCATAATCCATTATAACAAGAGTATTAGATATTAGAAGTCAATACATAAACAAGATAACAAGGTAATGTTGATCCATGCACACGACGATGTCAAAACCCAAGACCCAAACAACATAACAGTACTCTAAGAACTAAGAGCTAAAGATCGTACCACAACTGTGGGTTACAATAGGTATATATAAAGGTGAGACTTGCCCTTTACCACCCATACACTTCCTAATAATATGCGTGCTCATAATAGAATACATGCATGTTTTTACATAACAACTAATAATATACCATCATATAAATACGACTTGCTTTAATCCTATTAATAGCCTTCACGCATGTGCTTGATCTGCATGTTCATTCTCCAAAAATAGCCTTTGCTTGGCCGCCAAGTTATCATGCTTTATCTCTTTGCTTGGCCAACACTCCATCCTCGCTTTTCTATTTTTAGCCCGTGATTTAGCAAAATCGGTTAAGTCCTGAATTTTGTGTATCTAGGTATGAGCCTCTCAGTGCATTGTTTCCACTTTGCATGTGTGTGCTCCTTCGCACCTCCTCGCATGCTCGAAACCTCTCGCAATCTTCATACTTAAAGTATTTTTCCACCAACAATTGTATTGTGTGTGTGTGTGTGTGTGTGTGTGTGTGTGTGTGTGTGTGTGTGTGTGTGTGTGTGTGTGTGTGTGTATGTGTGTGTGTGTGTGTGTGTGTGTGGTGATATAACTTTTGAGTTAATGGTGATATAACACTTTGTAAACCATTAACGAACAAATCTAGAAAAGTAACTTATAAATCGAGAATCTGGGGGACACAATGTTGTGTGCTAATCCTCCAATCATCGAATGAAAATTTTAGAAATCTAAATATTCATGAATTAATGAAAAATTACCACTAAAATTATCCCTATTGTATATTCCTTTTAGAATGGAACAAAAATATCACTATCTACATAAAATCATTAATTTTCAATAACAAAATAAAATAAGAAATTGTGCACATAGGAATCACATATAACATTAAACATTCTAATTTATTTTGGGCAAAAATTCACTTTCGAAAACAAGACTTTTGCAGCATAATTTCTTTAGAAAAATAAACTACCCTAAAGTCTATAAAAAGAACTAATAATTCAATAAAATCACAACTATTGCTTACAAATTTCATCCTCGAAGAAACTATGGTGTAAGACAAACGTGTGGATGGAGACCCTTTAACTAGAAAGCAAGAGGAACTCGTGGACACTGACCCTTTTCCCTCCACCAACTTAAAAGAGAAATTTCATAGCTTTGATTTATTAGTATGCACTATAAATCATCAATATGGAATAAATAGAAATTGGAAGAAATATCCTCACCTTACAAGATTTTGCATTTGATTTCATGCCACGGTTTACGTAGGCTTTCACAAAGTCATATGGCCCAGGGATTTTTTAATAATTTTGAGGGGTCAATTCTACTTAAAATAATATACACCAACTTCCAAGGTTACTTCATATATTTTGAATAAATGGAAAGATCTAACCCCCACAAATTAAATCACCTAAAATAATAATAATGAAAACCAAATAAATATTATTATCTAACTGGAATTCTTTCTGACCTTTATGGTTGTACAAAATCATTTGGAGTTTAATGTTATTTGTCATATGTGTGCATAGAATTTATTTGGACGTCACAATTTAAAAACTTTTAATAGTCTTTCCCAATGGTTTCTCGGCTGAGATCAAATAATTCAATAATGCAAACAACATGGACATGAATTTTCAACCTTCACCTACCCTTTGTTGACTCAACACTTTGGATCAAATTGATTGTGATTTGTTTACAATTTTATTTATTTTATTTTTTCAATGATATGGGCGGCTATAGTAAAGTCAATCTCTCTTGAAAAGAGTTTTATACCTACCCTTTGACTAAAAAGAAAGTGAGCTCATCAATTTCCTACCATTGACTAAATAGAAACTTAGCTCATCATGGCTTTTTTTTCCCGGATAGTAATTGCTCCAATGGGATTAGGGAGGTCATAAGGTACGCTAATTTTTTTGAGAAAATTTTGAATTTTGTCCTCGGTTAAGATGGATTCTAATTTTATTTATTATTTTTATATAAGATGTTTTTGAGAAGATTTTGTAACACACATCGAGTAATAGTAGTGGATGGAAAACTCTTAAAATGAAAAATAAAAATAAAAATTTGTTAGAACTTTAAGATGTTTTTTTCAAACCGTATCTATTGATGAATTTGAATTGAATTTTATCCTTATCAAACATGATTTCGAACTTGAACCTTGTGACTCATGTATTAGGTACATAAATTTTTCTATCAAATTTGTTGAAGGCGAGATCAAGACCTCACGCTTTTTAATGATGGGACATTTGCACTTGCTAAGAATTTATCTCTCATTGAGTCTTTGTGAACCAAACAACTTCACCAATAGACCAAGGATATGTTGGAAAATTACACTATGAAATATACTTTCTAAGTAGATTGTTTTTTAAATAGCTATATACATCCAATTTTAAAAATTCATAGTGCATCTTACCAATTAGTGACACTAAACAATTGTCACGTTTTCATGAGAAAATAGTAAAATTTGAACCAAACTTTCTAGTCGATTTGACCTTCAAAAGAAATAATACAAACATTGAGTGTGTTAATAACATAACATTCTTCCCTTACAATAATAAATGATTGTCTCTAAACCTCTTATCAGAGATCAAGAAAGTTAATTAAAAAATAATGAGTAGCCCAAAAAGCGTTGCGAAGACTATGTCAAAGAGAAACAATATACAATCCACAACATAAAACCTATACACAATGGACTTCAAGCTCATCAACAACAAACTTAGGTACAAGGTTGTAAATACAACTCACTACTTACAAACACCAACACTATTCAAGATTACATAAAATAATGTTGTAACAAATCCCACTAAGTACAAAAGTTGAAATAATAATAACAATATTATCTCATATAGTTCAAAGAGTCGGGACTTTTGTTTACAACGACAATGGTGTAACATTCTCATTTCTTTGACTAAGTTAGAGTTAATGATTTGTGCTTTGATTTGCTCTACATGGCATTATTTTGTTTATTCTTTTAACAATGCATGTATTTGAGAAAATAAAGATGCAATCTAAAAAAATATGTCAAAGTAAAGCCTTGAAATTACAACTTCCTAATGAAAATTATAGCCACAAAATTATGTTAAAATTTTGATTTTCCTTAAATGCAACAAGCCAACATGCACGATTGAATCAATCAACAATCACATTCTTTTCTATGCCCATTCCAAACAATGTCCCTTTCTAGTTCAAATAGTGTTAAACTACTACAGAAGATCTCCAAAATACCAAACCATTGGTCTTAACATAAGTGCAACTGCAAGCAAGCAAGCGTCAAACTTGCATTTGATTGAAACTATGGGCATTTATTTGGTTGAACAATCGCATTTTTAAATATGTCACCAACACACAACTTGTAATGTAAAATTTTCAATGCCAATAATTGTGTATCCGTATCAACTTTAGATTTCCAAATTTGTGCACTTAATCTGCCTAACGCTTATGGCTAAATTTGTATTTCCATTTAATACTTATTAAGGAGTTAGAGACATTTTGTGAAGGGGAAAAACATAAATTTTCTTTAACAAAATGAATGAAAAGGAATGGGAGTATATCCAATCCAGATCTTTGAAAAATTAACATGGAGTTAGAGTACAAAATTTAATTGCTAACTCAATGGGAAATAAGAAATGTAAAAAACAAAGAAAAGTTTAGCGATCAAGAAAAAAATTATCTTTAATGACCTACCAAGGTAACTAATGCAAGGTAGTGAAGTCCTAAATATTAATAAATCTTCATATTCCTTTCTTGAACAAATAATAATCTTTTATGGGAAAATTGATAGAAAGAGGTTGTCCTTGATAATGTACATGTTTTCTCCACTAGATGGAGGAAGATGCAAAACTAAAATGATGTTGTAGTGAAGATTCGTTGCAATTTTAAAATTGAAAAATAAGTTGTAGGATTTGTAAATGGATTGAACAGGAATGCAACTTTAATTTGAAAGAATGGAACAAGAAAAATCCTATCCAACCAGCTCACATATTCACTTTTCTTTTATTTATAGCTTTAATAGTTATGTGTCACAATAGTATTTTCCATGATTCATCATATTTAACAACCCTCGTGATCCATTTTACTAACAAGGAATAGACCCAATGTTTCGGGTCTATAATTTACATTACTCCTTTAAACTTAGATCGATGCAATGATACCAAGAAGTACCAATAATCCCAACACATTTGGTCCATAAACATTGATGGATTAATTTATTCAAATCTTCATACCCATTATTGGATGTCATCCAATGTGAATAATAGTACACATGTGTGGAAAGAAATAATTTATAAGCTATCTAAATTTTTCTAGCCAATGATAAAAATATTACCCCAATTAAATAAAATATTCTTTATTCATTGAGGTACCATTTTCACATCTCTAAAAGTGAGACTCCCAAACCAAATGAAATGCCAAGATATCAAGTTATTTCACCATATGTGAGTGGTTTCCATTATTTGGGAATTCACTAAGGACTAGACCCAATCAGACATCAAAAACTTAATTTTATGTTGAGCTATTGGGAACTCAAACATAACCATACAAAGTTTAAATTTCAAGAGTGATATCTATCTCTTATTCTAAATTTTTCAAATATAGTAGGTTTTCTTCAACAAAATGATAATTTACTTAAACCAATGTTTAGAGAGACAAGAATGCCATATATGAAATTCAAGTGATTATCTCTTTGTAATAGATAACTTAGTGTATCGATTATGTGCACATATAAAAATGGAGATAAAAGACATCCCTATCTAATCAAACTTTGGAAAGGTAAGGATCATAATACCAAGTTATAAATTACTATATGAGTATTGGCATATTTGAACTACATTTGCACATGCACACAAATTTGAGGCCCAAAATCTAGCCATCACATCATTTAAATAATGAAGCTTTGACATATTATGTCATAAACTTTATCAATGTCTAATCTAACTAACATCAAGCATTTTTCTTGATTGTTGAGCCCATTCAATAGTTTCCTATGCCAAAATTAGGTTGTTAAGAATATATCTTCCCCAAGAAGCCATGTTTGTTCATCTCTCAAAATATCACAAATAATTGGTTTGATTCGAATATCCACCACCTTCAAAATAATTTGGTAATAAGTATTTAACGAGAGTAATAGGGTGCCAACATGATGCAATGTATTCATTTTTTCCTATAAGAAGAATTTTTATTAAAATTTTATTTATGTTTGGCTCTAAGAATCCTTTCCTAAGAGATTGCAAATAAATAGAGTAAAATTCATTGTTGATGTGTTGCCACATGGTTTAATAACATTCCGCTAGAATCCCATCAATACCTAGACTCTTGTTATGTGCCTTAGAAAAAGAGCATGTTGAATCTCTTCTAAGATAATAGTTCCTCGAAAAAATAGTTATTCATGGGATCAATTTTTTGAGGGGTATATTCTTTGACCATCTCTTCAAGGATTTCTTGAGTGTCCTATAGAAGTTACTTAGAAAACATAATTAGCTTGAGAGATTTATGCATAAGGAAACATGCTCATCAATTATATTACAATTGTGTTCTTTCTTATGCTTGTAGTATAGAGAATTAAAGAATAATTTTGAGACTCTATTACTATCCTTAATCCATTGAATTCATGTTCTTATCTTTCTATGTTATCATTAATAATTATCAAGTTTACACAACTATGTTTCAACAAAGCAATAAATGCTTGAAACTTAATGTTATTAGGATTAGTGATAATTTTTTTTCTAGTATTTTCCAATTTCAAATAATCAACTTGAAGGAAGCTACTTAGGCCAAGAATGAAACAAATGGATGTTTTGAAACATATAAAATATCTCTAACATGTTGAATTTCTTATCCATTCCATATCTATAATTAGACCATGTCAACCATTCATAAATGTGAATTGAATATATAGGCCATGAAGAGGTTTAATCACACCCAAAAAAATGTGATAGTAAATTTGATCACTATGGGCTCCACCAAATTAACATATCCACCTAAAATCTAATCAACATTGGAAATATATCTAGACATTAAATACCAAGAAGTATCCCAATCTTTAGCATTGTTAGGAGCATGAGTAAATAATAAACCACTTATCTATCCATTAATAAAGGCATGGACCCATAAAAAAATTATGAGATGGATATTCCCCCGTATCAATGACATATTTAGACATCCATGAAGACATTCCTAACACATCTCCTCCACTTCCATATTTGTGAGATGTATGTGAGAAAAGATCATCCTTCCATACATTACATGAAGGATAATCAGGACGAACATCACTTAGTTTGACTTCTTGGAAAAATAAATTAGAATATTTCCATTTATAAATCACATCTCTTACTTTATACTTGGAGGAGGGAGTGATATCCCTCTCACATTCTAAGGTAGTATATTGTACTTCATGGCGATGAAGGAGAGAGATTTATCATCCTATGAGGAAAACACTCCAAAATAGTTGGAAAGCCATACAAATTGGTCATTTCTATAACAATCTATACAATTATTTGATGGGGATGTTGACCTTTAACAAGAACTAGGGAGGGGGAGGTAAAATATCTTTTGGGAGGATTCAAATAAGAAAGGGGGGAAGGGGAAGGAGAAAATTCACGAGTGGGAGAAAATGAATAAAGTGGGGAAAGTAACTAGAAGGTTATATCCTTTTATTGATGAACCTATAACTATCAATCATAACAACCTCCTTGTAAGAAGTGGGGGCTACTAAGGATGATGGATTAGAGGGATAAGTGTGGGAAGAAAGAGGAGTAGTCTTAATCGAAAAGATGGAAATAAGGGTTTCTTAAAGAGAGGAGGTTCTTGGAAAAGACGTTGAATTGAAGGAGATAAAGAAGAAGAATTCAAATGAGGTTAAGTAATTTTATATTTCCTACACAATCTTGTACCCAATTAGGTCTATCATCAGTAGGGGTAATTTCAGGTGGCTAATATTCACCATTTCACTAAAAGCATCATTTTAAAATTTTAAAAATGGCTCATTTTATTATATTTCTTTAATTCTCGTTTCTAATCACCTTATGGAATTTGTTACAACATACTTTATAACATGGTTTTGCCCATATTACTACGACTTTATGCGTCCAATTTATCCCAAAAACATATGGAGCATGTAATATTTATCAGTGGACAACTACTTATAATATAATATAAAATACTATAATCTAACTCAAATTAATGAATAAAGAATTAAATCAAAGAAAAAAAAATAGTTATGCTATTAATCATATTTAATTTTGAAGGATAAATAAGGAAATATGAAAAGATAATATACATTTAAAATAGTATTTTACTAATGCACATATATTTATATAATAAAATGGAAGATAATATGGAGGGTTAAAACCCTCCATCTTCGCTCTCACCCCTCTAGTCAATTCTTGACCAAATTCAAACTCAATAATTTAGGTATCTCAAGAGATTTGTCTCTTAGTGAATGGTGTAATAAAGATGCCATAACAATATTGACATTTCATCTTCCTCGTGAATAATATTAATTGGCATAATAAAAATGATGTAATGATTGAGATATAGAACCACCATTATCATTTAAACTTCTTCGTTAATGATAAGTATCTATCAAGGTCATAATAAACACAAAAATTGATAAACACCCTCTTTCTTGATGAATCTCTATTTCATGTTTAAAAGCTTTAATTTTGGGATGACGGTGGAAAAAGGTGAATTGACCAAATTGAACACATATATGTTGCAAATTGCATGTGGTTGTGTTGATTGAATAAGTAGAGAAACAATTAGCCAATTCACTCACTATTGACAAATTATATCTTACTTCAAATATTATATTTAATTAACTAGATAATTATAAGCGTATTTGAATCAACATGGACCTCTTTCTAAGGAATAAACAATGGAAATATGCAAGTAATATAGGATTCATGAGGATATTCTAGATATTTTCAAGGGTCCATTGTTCAACTAACCCATGGACTATTGCCTTTTCTATTTCAAAATCCAGGAGTAGCAGTTCAATATTTTTCAGAGACACTGATTCAAAGCAATTAAAACGTAGGATGAATTCTTAAGCTCGAAAATGATATCTCGTAAATATATTCAAATTATACTTCAATATAACACATGAGTTATTTGTGGACAAATTTGTAACCTTTAAGCGTAGAATTTTGATTTATACCTTGAAGTCCCTTCTCGTTCACAGTATCCCATGTGAATTGAATTGCCATAACTAGATATGAGTTTTCACCCTTCCGTGAAAAACTGTGAGCCAGATTGATTTGGTGTAGGCTAACAAGGAGTTATTGTAGAAAGAGGGTGTGAACGTTAACAAAGAGTTAACGTCATCTCTCCATGAATAATAGTTGGAAACATGAACCCCATACCAAGGATAAATATTCATCACCTTTAGCTGAAAAAGGTTGGTAAATGTGAAATCTAAAATATGGTGCCCATTGAAATTTGTGTTTGGATGTGCAATTCATTTGCTATTTATAGAGTTCACGTGTAAGTTGCTCAACACACAACAATAGTCTTACTCAATATTCTAGTGAGGCACTTGTTTGCCTAATTCATAGCCTGGTTTCCCATATTATCTTTGAAGGACAATTTTCTTATAGTAGACAATGGCAATGAGGAGTGAGAGAGTTTTGCAGTTGTGCTTTCTGTGGCTTATAGTTTCCACCATATTGCTAAAGAATGCAGATTGCCGAAGGAAGAAGAAGCGTCCAGAGCCGTGTAGAAATCTGGTGTTGTACTTTCATGATATACTCTACAATGGAGAAAATGCAGATAATGCAACAGCTGCCATTATAGCAGCACCTGATGGATCTAATCTCACTACTTTGGCAGGCAATAACCATTTTGGGGATTTGGCCGTGTTTGACGATCCGATTACTCTTGACAATAATCTGCACTCTCCTCCAGTGGGAAGAGCTCAGGGATTTTATTTGTATGACATGAAGAATACTTTCAGTGCTTGGCTTGGCTTCACATTTGTGCTGAATTCCACAGATCACAAGGGCACCATCACCTTCAATGGAGCAGATCCAATCCTGACTAAGTACAGAGATATATCTGTTGTGGGTGGCACTGGTGATTTCTTGATGGCCAGAGGAATTGCAACCATTTACACTGATGCATACGAGGGAGATGTTTATTTCCGTCTAATGGTGAATATCACACTCTATGAGTGTTACTGCTGATAAATCAGAAATACTAGTTAAATATGGCAGAGGATATGTAATAGAGTTTGTTTAAGTCTTTAGAATAATAAACTACATGATATGATCTATTTAGAATAACGTTCAAGATTTCACCCTTCGTATCTTGAATTTCTGCCTAAATTAATAAGTTATATGGTTCTGTACACTTCATCTTTTTACAATTCAATGTTCAATTTGTCAACTTTTTTTAATGTCTTCTTAGAATGTTAGGATTTCTATTTCTTATTCTTATAGATACTCCTCATATTAAGCATTAAAGCGTTTATAGTCAACAAAATTTCGTTGCTTGGATGTTCTATATATGCATTAACTTACGCAATGTAAATAGACATTCTTTAGTTGAGATAATCTATCCTAATTTATTTTAAATTGTCTTCGAGAAATACCCAACTTTTTCCTAATCTTTTCAGCTACAATTGTTTAGCTCGAAATTTATGGGATGATGGCATCAAACACAATTCTCATTATGGGAATATGAGAAGAGGAGAATTGACAAATGAGATAATTGTTCAGTTTAAACATCACATATGTTTACAAGGTTAATTGGTCAACCAACCGATGTTAATTCTCTCACAAAAAATGATAAACGACCCATTGATTTGTTGACCAGTCAGAATTGGAAACACATGCGATAAATAAACTCTTCTTGAGATAATAGGATATAGAATACAACTATTACACTTTATGTTAACACTTATACTTTTAGTAAAATTGTGAGATCTCAGATGGACGTAAGAGAAAGGGTGTAGTAATTCAATACAAAGTGTTTAGTCTAATGTTAATATGGGCAACTTATTAGTCACTAAATTAAAATTAGTTTTAGTTGTGTTTATCATTTTTAGAAGATTCATTTGAGTTAATTTTTGTCATAGATTTTTTAGTTATATGAAAATAATCTATTTTTAAACATCTCCTATTTTGTATCTAGATATCCTAGTTAGAGAGTAATTCACTATATTTTATTGAATGTGACTTAACAAAGGTCAAATAATTATCCATTCATTCCCAAGATGCGGGGTTCCATTTCCAAGCATAGATGACTAGTGTGCATGAAGGTTGTGCATGTGTAGGCCCCATTTCTTAATAGGGGTCAATCAAGTGGATATGGAAGGGGCATGGACTTCATATATTATATTATTAAATCTTCTAAATAGGTGTGAAAGAGTGCCCCATATATTTATACAGGGTTGGTGACAACTTCTTTATATCTATGTAAAATTCCCTTTCAATCAAATCTATATTTAAGAAGTTACAATTATACTTTGGAAATAGGGCACAATTGTGTAAATCTTCTTTATTAATAAAGGTAATTTGTACTTTGATAGAACATGAGAACATACCTATGACTATACATACAATCTTAGATAATTTATTGACAAGAACTATGGATATTGACAAAAATTGCACACGAAGGTTGGGAAAAAAACTTCTAGTACTTAGAAATATAAGATATTACACATAGTCTATTACTAGAGAATCAACTTCATGTACACATTTTATTACATCCTTTATAACTTTTCCTTATAGTCTTTTATTTCTAAGTCTTTTACTTAGAAATATAAGATATTACACATAGTCTATTACTAGAGAATCAACTTCATGTACACATTTTATTACATCCTTTATAACTTTTCCCTGTAGTCTTTTATTTCCACTCAATTGCTATGCACATTGACCCTTCATTCGAAAAGATTTGAACATTCACCCAAAGCGTGTGAAGCTACCAGGTCCCTCCTTTTTTTGGCTTGTCAAGATGTTAGCATGCATGTCCATGATTACCAATATCAAGCATACATTAAGTGCATAACATTATAGTCATCATAACATGAACTTAGAATGGAAACACATGTAATAAGGAAACATAACAGATCAGATAAACACTAAGATCAATTGCACCATGTGATCACCATATTCAAACACATCAATCACCATAATCCATCCTCCATAATCCATTCATAATAAAATTAGTACATAGAAAAGATGAATACATCACAATCAATACCACAATGAAATGTGCGCTAGTACATTAGAGAAACCTAACCCTATTCATCACCAATGTTTAAAAAAATGAAGTACACAAATTATATATAGGGGTGGGGACTTTCCCTTCACCGTGTGTTCTCAAAATAGACTACATGCTCAAAATAGCCATGCATGCATGCAAACATAACTATAATGCATGCATGCTTTCTAACAAGTCTAATAATAGATTAATCCTATAGATAAACTCTGTTTTAATCATATTATTAGCTCGATCCATGCATGACCTTTCATATTTTCTTTGTATGTGCTTTATCCCAAAAATAGACGTTATTTGGTCTTCAAGTCATCTCGCTTTTATCTAGATCTGAAATGTTTCTTGATTGACACTTTAACTCGTCTTTGTCTATTTTTAGCCTATGGTTCACAAAATTGGCCAAGTCTCGTAGATTTTCTCTTTAGGTGTGAGCCTTCGTGCACTCGTCCATTCTACTTTGTGTGTGCCCCTTTGTGCCTACCTCGTGCACGCCCAAACCCTTCGCACGCAAAGATGTACTTAGTGATTTTGTTGTGCAATATTACCCCACACTAAATTGGATTTCCATCCTCAACATTGATCTTGTATCCAACTTGTTCTCCAAAGAATGTATGCATAATCAATGAAAGAATAAATAATTCAATGCTTAAAAGAATCATCCCACCTATTAGAAGTAAAAATCAGGCCTCAAGCTATTGGAAGAGTTCCGGAATCCAACATCTATTTCACTCTCCACCTTCTTCCATTCAACAAGTTTTGCCAATGTTTTGCTCGATGCTTTACAATCCATGGTACTTTGTCAAAGCTCCAACTCTTCAACTCTACTTTTGAGCTCCTGAATCACCACAATCAACTCTGAAAATACTCCTTCAATCACATCCATATGCTCCAACACATTATTTTGAAAATGTTTTATTCTCGATCTTGAACTTATCCTTCTTGGCCTTTATCACCAATTTATTCTCAAACGCCTTGGCTATATTCTTTATGCACTCAATTTTATTGTGGGTGTCTTTTCCTAGATAGTGTTTAGTACCTCTTCTTCATCAATGACACACGCACTAAGGATTAGGTCACACTTCTTGCACCTATTAAAGGCCAAGTCACCTTCGCTACTTACCTCCTTGAGCTTCACGAATAAATCCTCAAGCTTAATAATCATGTCCTCAACAAATACCTTATCTGCTTCCTTATCCTTCACTATCTCTTTCATTGTTGGCCCCGTGCCACTTTTAATATTTACTAGTAAAGATGCCAACCAAGTCTTCCAAGTACTCTAGCTCATCATTATAATCACTTCTGGCTTGGTTCACCAAGGTTGGGTAACAACCTAAAAGTTTCTCAACCGATGCGTCACCACCGTCATATGCCTCCTTGGTCCTCTTTTGCTCCCCTAAATTTCCTTCTTGAGGCCATAAATTTATTTTTCTTTCTTCTTCTTATCTTCCACAATAACCCTCATAGTGGCCCCACATTCAAGTTTCTACGCGTGACATCTGTGGCCATCTTGTTTTAAGGAAACTCATGCTTGCTCATCATTCAAGTACATTAGGTCCACTATTTTGTACTTCTTTCTTACTCACTCTTTCAATTCTATCACACTAAGGGAGTTATTGCTCACTTCAAATTTAGGTTCCTCCGCATTAGTGTGCAGGTTCTAAGATAACATCTTTCTTGTGCGCGAGAACCCTCCATGCTTGTCCATTAGATCCCAGCCATATAGTTTCTGTGGGAACCACACTATGAAAATCGCGCCCTTAGGACCTTCTTAGGTTCATCCACAAATTCCATATGTGGCGACCTTGGTGTCCATCTCTTCCTTCTTGCCTTTGTCATTGTTCTTAGTTTATTCGAGGTAGAGGCACTTGTGCTACTCCCACTTCCTGCGCCTTTATCTTCTATGATGACATAAGTATCATCAATTACCTTCTCCTCATGTTCCTCCTCCTACACAGTGTTTTCATCCTTAGATGACTTGTATTCTTCTTTGATGCGAAGCATCATGGAGTGAGAAACATTAAGGTGATAATTGTCCTCTTTTTCATGATATTAGATTATTTGATTGTTTTAGGAGTATTAGGGAGCTAATGTGAGTAATTCCAAGGTGATGGAAATGTTTTAAATTTGAATTTTCATTCTTATTGTATTTTCCCTCCAAAAAGGTATTCAAATTTGTAAAATCTTGTAAAAAGGCAAAATGGCCCATAGTGAGTGTAAAAGGAAAATGAAAGCTTGTATAAGAATAGGAAGTGTCTAACTTAGGGTGTCATGTGTCATTAGAGTTAGGGACATGTTTAAAAGTTTTTAAAATGGTCATAATATGTGAACAAAACATATGAAGTCCAAGAGTCACAAAAAGGGCAGTTATGAATCAAGAAAGGAGTTACACATCAAAAGGGAGTTATATGTAATGATGAAATTCGAATATTAGAAGGGGAAGGAGTTACAAACAATGATATATGATGAGAGGGGGAGGGGATCATAAATGATCCCATGTTTTAGGATGAATTAGTGAAGGGATAAAGCATAAAACTTTGTATGAAGCTCAAGGATATCAATATAATATCCTTTGTGCATGGAATTTGATCTCAAATTTTGAGGGAATGTTTATGGAACTAAAATACAAGTGGGTTTTGTTTTTTATTCCTTTTAAGTATTTAATTTGATAATATATATATATATATATATATATATATATATATATATATATGAACCCTTGAGATTTTAATGTTTCCAAATATTGTGAAACCCGGTTATGGGACAACGGGTATAACATTTTATGGAAGTGTTATAAAGAGATGTAATTTGGAATATAGGAAGTAAGACATAATTTACAGATGATTTTTATTTGTTACCTTAAATATTATTATTTTGGATATATTGAAATTTTTCCTAGCTGGATTGAGAATGCATGTGAATTGTTTGTCATAATGTCTTCTTGGTAAAATGAGCATAACTCACATGTTCTAAAGATTTAGATTCTGAAATTTTTGGGATAGAACAATAAGAATATTATGCAAGTTGTTTTTTAAGAAAATAGTTATTTGAAAAATGTACAAAAATTTATTGATGATTTTTTTAATCTAAATGGGAAATACACCTTTGTGGGCTTGTTAAGATCCTATTTTACGAGAGTAGAAGGATTTGGTTGTTTATAAATCCTCTTGATTAGTTGAAAGATTTTATTGTTTGAACCCTCTCTACATCATTTGGTATCAAACTAGGGAATGTATGCATTGTTGTGGTTAACAAAGTGAAAGTGTAAGTGTGAATGTGAGATTGCAGGTACAAGAGAAGAGTTGAGAAGAAGTGGAAGAGTGAAAGAAGAAGAAAGAAAGAAGACACCAAGAGACTAGGTTTGAATCCTAGGTGAGGTGTGGAGGAGAGAAAGGTGAAAAATACTTGTTCAAGAGAAGAAAGAGAAATATGGACAAGGAAGAGTTAGTGTTAGAGCTAGTAAGAATGTTAAGCCACATGAAGAAGAGTCAAGATGAGAAAAAGAAGAGAGATAAGGCCAAGAGGAAAGAGGAAGCAAGAAATTTTGATATGTGGTTTGAGAAAGAGCTGAGAGAACTCAAGAAAGATGTAGCCATGGTTGAGGAATTGATATTGAGCATGAAAGAAGAAGATGTAGATGAAGAAGAAGAGTATGAATGGAAAGGTGAGAAAGAAGAAGAAAACAAGAACTCGATGAAGAAGTGATCTACTGCTACCTTGAAGAAGGAGAGTTACTTGATGACATGGATGAGATAGCAGAGGAAGATGAAGACAAAGAAGAAGATGCAACAACAAATTAGTATACTAATGAGGTATGTGAATCAAGTTGTGTTCCCTTTGGGGTCTTTTTTTGTAAATACTCCAAAATAAGATGAAATCAGGTTTGATAGGCCTATATATGATGAAGTTGACAGATATATGGATAATTTTAAGTTAAATGAAGAAATGAAAGTTATTGATGATTTGTTTTCTCATGTGGAAAAGGAGGATGTAGACACCTAAAATCCACTTACGTAGTTTTATTGCTAAAATTGTTCTAACTATCCTCTTTCCTATCATTTCTATTATAATGAGTGATTTCTGCTAATTAACTAATGTCTCCTTCTATTCTATTCAACTAACGATGCTTTGTTAATTAAATAGTCTCTATTACATTTTGGATGCCAATTAATGACACTTCCTTAATTATAATCCTCTTTGAATCAATTAATTAACTATTGTTAGTTAATTAAGACTTTTTAACAATGTATTTGTAATGCAAGAAAAGATTAGATAAAAGTTAGAAACCAAAAACAAAGAAATTAATTCCTAATTCTAATCTATTCAAAAAAACCTTAGATATAACAATGGATGGAAAGAGAGGAGAGATTTAAAACCTTCACTTACCTACAAGATTGCAAACTCCTCCTTTGATGCTTTGGATTTGCTCTTGGATTGTTGATGATTCTTGGATTGCTTCATATTTTGTGGATGCACTTGGACATCACCTCCTTGATTTCCTTTGATTTCTTGATGAAGGATGAATGATTGATTGTAGATGAATGGATTGATGGAGTGATTGAAGATGAAAATGGATGATTGATTGATAGAATTAGCATAACTTTGTTATGGATTTTAAAGTTGTCTCTCATGGAGGATGAATGCTTGATTTATATTTTTGAGTGACAAAATGGAGGGTGAGGATCAATCCATGTTGGATTGAATCCAATGGTT
This sequence comes from Taxus wallichiana var. yunnanensis, assembly GCA_018340775.1. Classification (NCBI taxonomy): domain Eukaryota; kingdom Viridiplantae; phylum Streptophyta; class Pinopsida; order Cupressales; family Taxaceae; genus Taxus; species Taxus wallichiana. Next base: position 924,382,597 of record CM031237.1, read on the forward strand.
GAAATTGCATGAGAGTGTAGAAATTTCTAGATGTGGAGGGTTCTAGATTTTGTGTGGAGATTTTATTGAATTTTTAATTTAATAGAAGAGTGTAGAATATTTGAATATTTAAAAATGAGAGGGAAAGATGGAGAAGCTTCTAGATTTAGAAGCCTCTAGATTTAGAGGTGAGGATGTGCACATGATTAGGATTAAATTAGGATAATAAATGTGATTAGGGATGTGATTACATGGAATAGCTAGTGGTAGGTGTAAGTGTAGACTAGGGTAGGTGAGGCATAGGAATATTAAATTATTAAGTAGGATTAAAATAGGATAATGTGATATGATGAAATAAAATAAATTAAGGATGAAAATGGGATATTAGATGAAATAAAAGGATTAATGATAAATGATAAATGATGGTAAAATGATAAAATGGATTAATGATAATAATTAATCTTATGATTAATTATTATATGGTTGATGTATGATAATAATAATGATGGATTAAAATGGATTATAATAAATTAAAATGGATTGGTAGCAGATAAATGGTGATGAATCTAAAATGCGGGGCATGATTAATGTTAATTAGTCATGTAGACATTTTAGGTGTCTACATTTTGCCCCTCTTTGAAGTGTTATTATAGAGAAATGACAATTCAAAGAAAATAAAAGAATAGATTAGGATGGTAATATGATGTTGATGCCCCCTCGAGGGGTTAGGTGGGGAGGAATGAGGTGGGTAACCACTCAAAAAGAGGAGAGGCCCAAGATAGTAGAGGAGGGATGATTAGAGGATGAGAATATTTGAGGATTCAGAGGATTAGGATTAGAGGATGAGAGGATTAGAAGAAGTAGAAGATGAGAGGATTAGAGGATGAGGAGAGGTTGGATTTTGGATTTTTGATGCCCCAGTCAATGATGTATGACAAGGGTGAAGATTTATGATTTGGATTAAAGGATGTTGGATTTGATGATGTTGGATTTGAAGATGTTATTTTTGAAATTCCCGATACCAAGGGGTTGATGTTTTGGATGTTTGGATATTGGATGTTGTTGGATTACAGGATTTTGGATTGTTGATGTTGGATGTTGGATTTTGATAATCTAGATTTTGTATATTGATGTTGCTGATGTTTGGATGATAGGACTTGATAGGATTGATTGAAAATATTGGATAGATTTATTTAGATGAATAAGATTTGATTATTGATATTAGATGATTGATGAAAGGTCAGTTGGATAAGGTGATGATGATTAGGCTAAGTAATGATGTAAAGAGGTGGTGATATCCTCAAGTTCCCACAAGTATCATCATTAGTAGTTGTGAGTTATGTGGCATTGAGCAAGATGCACCAATGTTTAAATATCGTGATGACTAAATTGCCAAATGCCTTAATTGCCAAATTTTATCATATCATTAGACACGTTAATATAAAAAGATGGTCCTCATATCATTAGAATGATTAATATAAAAAAGAGGGTCCTCATAACATTGGACCGTGCACAATAAAAAGAAATAAAAGTGGCCTCATATCATTGGCCAAAATGAAAATGCATACAAACAAACAATCATGCAAGCAAAAGTACACACATTGCATTTTGTATTTTTTTTTGTTTTGAGATTTAGATTTTTAGGATGTTTTTATTTTTAGATTTTAGATTATTTGGATTTTGGATTATTTGATGTAGGATTTTGGATGTTTGGATTGGATATGTGATGAGGGATGGGAAGGGATGTGAGGTGGTTTATGAATTTTGCTCTATAATTCCCAAAGTGTGTTTGGGTAGGATGAAAGGGAAGGATTGAGGGAAATTGGATAGGTTGGATAGGATAGGGATAGGATGAGGATTGTTTGATAGGTTAGGATTAGATGGGATATGTGATGGGAGTTAGATACATAGGATGAGAGAAACAAAATAGGTTGGATAGGATAGGATTTGGATATGATGAGGATAGGAGGTTTTTTTATTGAAGGATAGGGTGAGGATCATTTGATGTTGGATTGTTTGATAGAGTGAAGGATATGTGGGATGTGAGATGAGAGATAGATAAATATGATGATTGATGTGGTATAGGATAAGATGGGGGATTGAAAGATGATAATATATGCCCCTATCTATGGGCGGGTGGATTGATGGATAAATGTGGTGTGCCCCAAAGTATAAAGTATGGTGGTGTGTATGGAAGGATGGATGATTTTGGTTCTCCCCAAGTGCAGGGGTAAGATGGGAAGAGAGGGGTATCTAAATGGATGATGTCCCATAGAAGATGGTAGTAAGGCTGCCCCAGCTTATGACGATGATAGTCAAAAATGGATATGAGGAGGATTAGATAAAAGGAAAGGATTTTTGTCTACCCATGGATGTTCAATCTTAAGGGAAAAAGGATGTGGATGCAAGGGATGGATGGTTTGAAATGGATGATGAACAAAATTTGAGCTTAATGACAGATATTATAAGTCAAGATTCAGAGTAAAAAACAAGTGTGACTAAGGTGTGAACAATACCTTGCAACATACGAGCCCTATGTCTCTTTGAGATCTAAGTGTGTGCAAAAGTGATAGTTAATTACCACTTGAAGTGAAGACTCAATGGGTAGGATGTAAAAAAACTAGCTAATGTATAGGGAGTGATTAAGTCAAGTAGGATGATGGAAGGTGAACAGAAGGTTAAGCCGTACATTTCTCCACTACTAGCCAAGTGTTCATAGTCCCAACGGAGATACATATGATTCTTGTCACAATATTTCTCTACTACTAGCCGTGTACATCCATAGCCATGGTAGAGTTGTTAGAAACACCCTAAAGAGAGTCTTGAGGTGGATTTTATTTGATTTTTTTTTTTGATATGATTTTTGATTTTTTTTTTTGCACAAAGAGCTTCCACTCTCTTGAGAACTCTTAAGGGGTTAAGAATCGGTAGTGGCTTGGGGGCGATGGAAATTAGTGTAGTGATGACATTATTTGGAGTGTCAAAAGATGCACCCAAGGGTATTCACCACAAGTTTATTAAGTGTGTTAAATTGCATGGATCTCTAGGAGGACAAGGATGATTGTATGTTAGAGGTAATGACAAACCAAGGTCACACAATTGCAGAAGGTATTGTTGGCTTATAACATGTGTGACCAAACTTATCAAGTTTTCAAACAAACGGGTGAAAATCTCACTAAGACACTCTTAAAAAAGAAGATCTCAATCTCCCCCCTGATCCTATGCGCATGGAGGAAGAATCCAAGTTACTTGTGGAGGAGACCATAGATGTAAACATTAGTATAGAGGAATTTCCTAGAATGGTCAAGTTAGGAGCTTCACTCACCCAACAATAAAAGACATTTGTGTTGTTTTGTGTGAATTTTTAGATATCTTTTCTTGGTCTTACGTGGACATGTCAGGGTTAGATATGACATTAGTAGTGCATAACCTAGTTGTGCACAAAGAGGCAAAACCTATAAAATAAAAGCTCAAAGATGCATCCTCGTGTCATCTTATTGGTAAAAGAAGAGCTAGAGAAATTATTAGCAGTAGGCTTCATCAAGCCTATTGATTATTCAGAGTGGATTTCAAACATAGTCCCTATATAGAAGAAACCCATCGGTATTAGAATCTGTACATATTTTAGAGATATAAATAAATCTTGTCCTAAGGATGACTTCCCTCTTCCTAACATCGACATGATTTTTGACTCAACAGCTGGTTATGAAATGTTATCACTCATGGATGGATTTTCAGGGTATAATCAAATTAAAATTTCTGAGGAAGATCAACACAAGACAAATTTTACAACCCCATGGGGGAAATTCTGCTATCAAGTCATGCCCTTTGGCCTCAAGAATGTAGGCGCAACATATCAATAGGATATGACTTGTAATCTTTCATGATATGCTCAATGACATAATGGAAGATTATGTGGATGACATCTTGGGTAAATATAGGACTAGAGAAGATCACCCAATGATTTTGTGGTGCATATTTCAATGTCTTAGGGACTATAAGATTAGACTCAACTCGAAGAAATGTGTATTTAGATTTCTATCAAGAAATTTTGTAGGGTTTATTGTTTTGAGGAGAGGAATTGAAGTAGATCCTGCAAAGATTATTGCCATAATAGAGATGCCTCCTCCAAAGAACATTAAGCAACTGCATAGTTTATAGGGGAAGATTCAAGCAATCAAAAGATTCATCTCCCAGCTCGTAGATAAGTTCCACTCATTCACACATCTTCTAAAGAAAGATGTGGAATTTCATGGGGTCCATAACAACAAAAAGTATTTTATTTGCTTAAGGAATATCTTTCAAAACCCCCGTGATAATGCCGCATACCACATGAGAACCACTACTACTATACATTTATGCTACTTAATTTGTAATTGGCACACTATTGGCCCAATATGATATAAAGAAGAAATAATTTTTTACTACCTTATTCGTATGTTGATCGCTTATGAGCTCAACTATCCATAGATTGAGAAGGCTTGTTTGGCTGTCATTTTTTCTTTTCAAAAACTTCATCATTATTTGCTGAATAATAAGACCAAGATCATATCAAAAGTGGACCCATTGAAATACTTGTTATCAAAACTTGTACTTACAGGAAGGATGGCCAATTGGATCATCCTACTTAGTGAATTTAATATTGAGTACGTCCATTAGAAATTAGTTAAATTGCATGTACTATTGGATCAACTAGTTGAAGCCCCTTTTCTAGGTACTGAACCATTAAGTTTAGAACTTCCAGATGCTTCTACAATGTACCTTAAGGAATATATTATATGGCAACTATACTTTGATGGATCCTTTACATTTCATGGTTTAGGTGTAGGAGTTGTGTTGATCACCCCTTTAGGATATTTGATCCCTCAAGCATTCCGACTTAGATTCCCATGCATAATTATATAACAAAATACAAATCCCTTATTGTAGGGATGAAATTGGCTATCAAGTGGGATATTAGACAAGTGAATGTAATAGGTGATTCCATGTTAATCATCAAATAGGTAACTAACGAGTACAAAGTTAAGGATGAAAAACTTCTTCCTTACAAAAAATGGTTGACACTTTGAAGGAGTTATTTGAGAAAATTACATTTGAGAAGATCCCTAGAGGATAGAATTGAGCAACAAATGTTATGGCTACAATTTTTTCTATGTTATGCATCCCACCTAGAAACAACGAAATGCCTTTCTTCATCGAGCATCTATGAATACCAACGATATGGCTTATCGTAGTCTTGTTTGGTATGTGAAGTTTTTGGTCCCTTTTCCCCTTGGTATAATGACATATTCAATTACCTTCATGATGGAACCTTCCCTCCAGACATTTCCCATTCTAAAAAATAAACCTTATCCAGTGCATAGCCCACTACACCTTACTTGGGGCACTCTCTATCATAGAGGCTATGATGGTAATCTATTGTGTTGTCTTAATGTAAACGAATCTATCTTAGTGGTTAAGGAGGTACACAAAGGCATATGTGGAGCCCATACAAGTGGGATAGTCTTGATAAAAATATATTGAGAGTAGGCTATTATTGGCCTACCATGGAGATTGATTGTTGCAAGTACATAAAGAAATGTTTTTGTGTCAAAAATATGGCAACTTGATACATGCGCCAACACAATCATTGTAACCTATTACCACACCATGGCCTTTTTCAAAGTGGGGACTCAATCTCATTAGTAAGCTTACCCCTACATCCTCTAATGGCCATATGTTCATTATTATTGCCACTGAGTATTTCAAAAAGTGGGTAGAGGCTATTCCTCTCACATATGTCATTAAAGCATATATCCAAGTTTATAATGAACCATATCATTTGTTGATACACCATCCCCTTTGCTTGTCAGCTGATAATGGTAAGTCATTTAAGAAAAAAATGTGAAGGTGTTGTGTCAATGATTTCAAATTTAACTCAAGTATTCAACCCCCTTATTACCCTCAAGGTAATGGACAGATGAAGCCTCAAATAAAACCCTTGTTCATATTATGGAGAAAATGGTGAATAAAATTGGTCGTAATTGGCATTTACAGATTCATCCCGCCCTCTGGGATTACATAACATCCATTCGCACCCCTATGGGTACTACTCCATATTCCTTAGTTTTTGGTGTAGAAGCCGGATAACCCTTGAGATCGAGCTCCCCTCTTTGTGCATAGAGCTAAGAGATTACTTGGATAAAGAGGAGGACTACAAAGTGGCTTGGCTAGCAGAGCTAGAGCTATTGGATGAGAAGTTCCTTCACGCCCTTGATCACCTCAAAGTGTATCAAAATCGAGTACTCTCGAGACTATAAAAGAATCATACCTCACCAATTTGAGGTAGGAGACCTTTTTCTAAAGGAAAATCAGTTCAATACCACCAAGGATCGTGAAAAGAAAGGTAATTTTGAGCCTAACTGGTTAGGGCCATATGTTGTGGTCGCTAAATTTGGTTCATGTGCATAAAAGCTTTTTGACTCTGATGGTGATGAAATTAGGGAACCCATGAACGCCATACATCTCAAGTATTTCTATTCTTAAGTGTGGGCCCCTCAAATATCGTAAAATCAACAATATATATATATATATATATATATATATATATATATATATATATATATATATATATATATATATATATATATATAAAAAAGTAAAGAGAAATCAATGCATCCAAGTGTGAAAACCACACAATTGTGGCACTTTGGACAAATCTTTTGGTGAAAACTAGTTTCCTAGGCACCATTAAGGAGTTTGTTATTCACAAGCATCTCATATAGACGTTTACGGTGGCTTTATCCTAAGCTAGTATTTGCCTATGTTTGAGATACTTTTGAGCATGTCCCTCTTTTGAAATAATAATTAATATTAACATAAACATTATAACCAACTTTATAAGAATGAAATAAATAACCAAAGTAAATAAAAGGAACACAATGACACATATTTTAACGTGGAAAACCTGTAAATGGGTAAAAAACCATGAAAGAATAATCCACTATAGAGAAACATATACATCACAGTCCAGTAACTCCTCCTCCTTCTACTCCTGTATTTACCTAGAATCAATAATGATTCACGTGATCTTACGAATATGACCTATAGTCATATTTAAATAACCCGAAGGGTTATGTCCATATTAAGTGACGAGGCACACCCCAATTTAATAAATAGTTAGTTAATTAATAACTAACAAACCTAATACAAAGTTTATATTTAAATAATAAGAATATAAACTATTCTATATTATTTAACTATAAACTAAATATTATGATGCACTTAATATTATAGTTCTAACACTCCCCCTTAATATTAAGTGGGGATCCATATGCCAACATTACCTGTTTGTACAATAGGATTTACAAATCCATAAACCCTAAAGGTTTAGGCTAGCACATGTACTTTTGAAGGATTTATAACACCTTCATCATGCTCAACTTACCTTTTAGTACAAAAGGATTTGGAATCCATAAATCAGACATATGATTTAGGCTAAGCATGATTTGTGAGACTACATCTCACTTTGTTTCTCATGGAAATATTCTTATACCGCATCTCTAGGAGCCTTTTATAACACAAGGACATCCTTTACAAATAGATGCACACACTGGACTGTATTTTCCATAAACTCTATCAATTTACATGTAAACTCTATCAATTTACTTTTAGATCATACAATATTTTTACAATGCTTTTAAACCAGAGTAGAAGTATAGAGGAAGAGGAGTCAATCAACCGACCGACCATTAGGAGGTGGCATTGCATGCACACTCCCCTCAATGGAAACTCAAAAGGCCAAGCATTATACACACTTGCAGTATTTTACAACACACAATGGCTCGTAAACATATCTACAATATAATCTTTAGTCTGACAAAATGGAGATATTTCTATCACCACAGAGAACCTTCTCTCGAATAACACGCATATGAACTTCAATATGCTTCATTATCTATGATGTTGAACTAGATTCTTTATCAAGAGTAATAAAACTCTGACCACCACATAGAAGAGGAATACTTCCTTTAACTTCCATGTGTATCTCTTCCAACAACCGCTTCAGCCACATGGCTTCTTTTCTTGCTTCCATTGTACTTCTCTACCTCAGTAGAAGAAATGAAGACCATTGGTTGCTTTTGTTTTTGTTCCAAGTAATGGTTCCTACACCAAAAACAACTTGAACACAATATCTATATATATTATCTAACACAACATCAACATGGTTAGAGTCATAATATCCATATAGACATAATAATGAGCATATAAATATAAATCATTATTGATTTCACTTTTAACCATCTGTAAAATGTAAACACTAGTTGTATAACAACTAACAATATGCTTAACAACTAACCATGTTAAAAAATATGTTGAAAAATTTCAACATACTATCCTTGTAAAATATGTATTAGATGCAATCAGTATTAGATGTCTCCAATACAAATGCAAGGGCGTCCCCAAGTGTCATTTTATATGCATATAATAATATTTTATTTTCACATACTAAGAAATGTTTTATAAAAACACATATATCTTTATTGTAAGCCTTTTACAAATGAGATAAGACTTGATAACATATCAGATAATCAAGTTATACAAGAATAATCATAGTATTCACTGAAAACATAATCCACTAATTGTGGATACTTCCCATGGATTTTGCTTCAAACAATGATCATGTAAGCACTTTTCAATACATTTAAGCCTATACATATCATATATGATCAATTTTTCATGCCAAAAGATGAATAATAGTTCTATTTTTGAATAAATTATAAAAATGAAGCAAAAGCACATATAAGCTATTTGAGTATGTTTTCAGTTGTAGTTACTTCTAATTTATTTGAGTTAATTATGAAAAACAACTCCTTTTTCAATAGTATACAAATAGAAAAAATACTTTTCATTTAGAAGTAATTTATAAAGTTATTATATTAGCACTATGATTATTCTCATTATCATCATCATTATCTTGATTTTGATATGATTTATTCCATTTCTGATTTTTGAAATTTGACTTGTTTTTAAATTTACAATCCTCTTTCTTATGTCCAAATTTCCCATAGTTATGACATTTACCATCAAAACTAACTTTTAAGTTTCCTAGTTTCTTGCTTTTATTAGGAGTTTTAAAAGTTGATTTTTGATTCTTGTTAATCCTAGAAGGTTTACCTTTTTCTTTCTGAGCAAGAAGTGCCTGTGTGGCATTTTATTTTGAATCAAAATTAGTCATAACCTACTCTTCCTGAACCAAGAGAGCACTAAGGGTTTGAAAATTTGGAATGTCTTGTTCGGATTGATATTTTGAATTCAAAATTGAAATGAAATTTCTAAATTTTTCATGAATATTTAATTGATAATAAAATAGAGCAATTTATCATGAATCAAATTACTACCACATCCATCTAATTGTGACTTAATATTTTTTATTTTTGCTAGATAATTAATCACTTTTTCATCTCCCTTCATGGGAGTTGTCATAAGCTCTAAAATCAATTTAATAATTTTTGATAAACATGTACCTTCGTGCATCGACTCCAATTGTCCAAGCTTCACTAGGAATTTCAAGATTTCCAATATGAAGCAAAAAGTCATCTTGTACACTTCACAAGATAATCGACATTGCCTCTTGTACTTTTTGTTGATATGTGGCAACATTATCAACAGTTGCATGTCTTTCGTAGGAGCTCTCTCTATTTCCATTTACAATTGCCCACAATTTTTGAGCCATAAATTTTGTTTTTAATCAAAATTTTCCAAATGTTGTAGTTGTTTCCATTCAACATCTATGATTTTTCAATTGAAAATTGATTAGATCCCATTTGTGCGTAAAAAAATGATTAACAAACAAGGATTAAAATAAGAATTTGATAGACAAATCCCCCTGTCGTATTTCAATCCTCGTAATTGATCTCGATCACTTTTACGTCACAAAAAAGAGATCATGTATAAAAAGTAATCTATACATGAGAAAATTAGAATGATATCAATAATTTGAATCGAAATGTGAGTGATTTTTTTTAGTTTCGCAATAAATTACGATGACAAAAAAATGTCATCATATAGGTATAAAAAAGCGATAATTTTATCATTTTTACAAAAAAGTTTTATAATTTGTCTATATATATTAAAATAAATAAACAAATTGTTTTATAATTTCTAAATATATATATAAAATTGGGCTCTTGCCCATATAATCAACTTGATATGATGAGCTATCTAAATCAACTCGGTCGAGTCATCTCATTAACTCGGTGAGCCATTTAAATCATATTATTTAAACCATATTACTAATTAATGCCACATATATTCATTATATTGCAATCAATGCACACCAATATTACCTTTTCAAAGTATAGAAAGGACCACATATTAGCTCTTTTAATATAATATTGCTAACCATGCCCACTAAGGGCCAACAATTACCTTTTGGTGTGACCTAAGTCACACCACTGAAGCATATGGGAAGGCTTATAAATCCTTCCCCATTGTTATGCCGTCCCCATGTGGGACTAAACCCACGTAGAAAAGAGATAGGGGTTGGCAGTAGGAGGGGTCACTGTTGTGGAGGGGCTCGTGATCCACGTGGCACGAGTGCATAGGGCTGTGCAGGAGGGTGCAACAAGTGCCACTTGCACAGCTTTAGAGGGGTCACCAAGGAAGGGGTCTGCTCCAAGAATATAGTTTGATAGGGTTAGTTTTAGGTTTAATATATATATGTTTTTAATATATTTCATAATATATATATATATTATATATATAATATTAGGTTTTTATAACCCATATATATGTATATAACTATTATATATATATATATATATATATATATATATATATAGTTGTATGTATATAACAACTATATTGTATATATATTTATAAAGTATGAAAACTATACAAATATTTGTATAGATTATAGATACAAAAGTATTTCAAAAAACTTTTCAAAAGTAAAATAGGGTTTCCCATTTCAAATTGTAAAAACAATATTACTAGGAGACAAGGGTTTTTACTCGACCAATGGGAAAATTTAAAGTGCCTATTTTCTCAAGTCTTGTCTCCTGTGCACTTGATTTTCACTTGGAAAATTTTACTTGGATTTCTTGAATTCCTGCATACCATATCAACTATACAAAATATTTCAAAAATATTTAATAGTTCTTACCTTGATTTTGCAGGTCGGGTAATTTGAATGAGTTTTCACTTCGTTGTAGAGAGTCCAAATAACTTCCACCTATGCAACTAACATTCAAAAAAGGAAGGGAGGGGGTTATATAATATTTCAACCAAACTACCTAACTTCCCAATGGTTACACCCTTTCATTTAATAGGTTAAATTAAATTTAATTATCTTGCTCTGGTACCATGTTAGGGCTGAGATATAAAATTAAAATAATAATTAATATTAACATAAACATTATAACCAACTTTATAAGAATGAAATAAATAACCAAAGTAAATAAAAGGAACACTTCTTGTTTCGGGAATAGAGTTGCTTCTATCCTTTCATTCCTTTTAGAAACAGGATGAGGTTAGGGTTAGGAGGAATACTGTTGAATGTCGAGATGGTGTGCGCGTCACTGTAGAGAAAGATCAGCCGATCATGGAGAGCTCCTTTTTGTCTTGGAAGGACTACCCGCAAATAAGAACACAAGACCACAAGATTTTGATTAAACAATAAATGAGGAAACCGCCTTGGGCCTGGAAATATAAAACTTCCTTCAAGGTGGTCATTCCCCGCTAATATGAATTAACACAAAAGACTGCAAAATATCAATTAAATTATTTTGTTAAACTGGGTAGGGGGAAAGGCTGGTTTTCTGGTTTTGATCAGAGGAACCGATGGCGGTTATTGATGACCGATGCCGGTTACTGATAACCGATACCGGTGGGTTCTAGGATCTTCTTGGTAGCTATGGTGTTTGTAATGGCTGGTTTTTGGATGGTATTAGGAAATGGGATGATTAGAAGTGAAAGAATGACAGTTAGATGCAATGGCACGTTGGGTAGTGGATTCAGAAACGGATTTAGGAGGACTGAGATTCAAGAAGCATAAGAAATGTTATAACAAAAGGACATGTAAGATCTGACTTACTGGTTTTGACCGAGATGCAAGTTGATCTCCTTGGTCAGAACACTTCGGTTTCTTTACTCGCCTCTGCTCTGTCAAGTGAAGATCCGACTCTCCTCACTCGCAATGCTCTGCTGATCCGAAATCCTTTGACCGATCTCCAAAATGAAATTCCGGTCCGTTGTTTTGGTTTGGGAGCCCATTTACAGGGGAACCGATGGCGGTTATGCAACCGGCGGTCAGTAGGCAAACGCATCGGTAAGGAAAAAGTAGGCTATTTTTACTAAAATAGGCCACCTTCCCCGCTTTTCTCCCGAGAGATCAGTTGCGGGCTTGGTCAAGTGGCTAGAAGGTCGGCTTTTGGTGCGAGTAAGGAGGCATTAGTTATGGATGTGAGTCTGACCAAGTCATGGGTCTTAATTAGGTTAGTTTAGGGTTAGGGCTAGGTCATGATGAGGTGGCAAAGTGAGGTGGCGGGTAGGTGATGTGGATTTATCAATTACAAGGTAATTAATAAATAATTGTGTGAAGTTTAGGTAATGAGGTTAGGTTGCGAAATGGGATGCGGGTCACAAGGGGTCGTAAGACACGAATTTGGTGTCTACATTAGCCCCTTATTGTCGTGTAGCTTGTTTCGTAAAGCCGTGGACAATAATATGAAGTGGTTTCTCATGTTAAGGATATAGGTAATCCCCTCAAATCTATCACGATTGAGTGAACGGGAAATCGTGATAGGGTTGATAAAGGGTATATGTTGTAGAGAGAGGATGGTAAGGTGGTGGGGTAGGTCCAAGGAAGCGCAGACGTGTCAAATGCAATAGTACGACTAGGGTACATGATTTGACGAGCAAACCAGCAATGTATAGGCAAAGGTCGATAGTTTATCCAAACAAGGGTGATATAATCCTGGTATCCAAGGCATAGGAAGTAGCCCGTGGTATATAACGTAAGGTACAGAACGCTTTAGGCATGTTCGGCAAAATACTCAAAAGGTTGGTTTGGTTGAGATAAACGTCACGGTCAGGTTTGGGGAAAAGTCGGTCGACGATCAAGTCAAGGACCCTAATCATGCTAAAACATGAACAGGTGAGCTCGATTGAACAAAAGGTACATGATGGATGGATAAAATAAAACGTTGATTGTGGGTATGGTATTGAAGTGATACGGCCTTGGGTCGGGCCAAGTTGTTGGGTTGTGGCCTTGGGTCAGGCCATAAGGGTAGAGTGAGGCCTTGGGTCGGGCCAAATGGGTCGGGCCTCTTTGGATAGGCCAGTAGGCCGAGGCCTTGGGTCGGGCCAAATGGGTAGGTTGAGGCCTTGGGTCGGGCCAACAGATAGGTTGAGGCCTGGGTCGGGCCAAATAGGTAGGTTGAGGCCTTGGGTCGGGCCAATAGGTAGGTTGAGGCCTTGGGTCGGGCCAAATGGGTAGGTTGAGGCCTTGGGTCGGGCCAAATAGGTAGGTTGAGGCCTTGGGTCGGGCCAAATGGTTAGGGTGAGGCCTTGGGTCGGGCCAATAGGTAGGTTGAGGCCTTGGGTCGGGCCGAATAGGTAGGTTGAGGCCTTGGGTCGGGCCGAATAGGTAGGTTGAGGCCTTGGGTCGGGCCGAATAGGTAGGTTGAGGCCTTGGGTCGGGCCGAATAGGTAGGTTGCGGCCTTGGGTCGGGCCGAATAGGTAGGTTGAGGCTTGGTCAGCTGGACAAGTGAACAAATGTTGTGCAAAGCAAAGAAATGGACGAGGCGATATTGGTGAAAAAGAGGCAAGGAGTAAATAAGGGCAAAGAATGGGGTGAAAGTTGGGTAGCGAACCGATGTCGTTCTACATGACCGATATCGGTTAAGGGACCGATACCGGTTCCTTAGGGAAAAATTAAACCGATATCGGTGAAAGGCGAAAAACCTATAAAAAGAAAAATACGGCTCATCATTGTCACTTTTGTTATTTGCGAATCTAAATTGACTTGTCTCGACGTGGAGAGTTGATTCGAGGGTTATTGAGTGAGGTGGAGCTATTTGATTGGCGGAGAGAGTTGATAGTGGGCCCGATTGAGGAGGAGGCAGCAGTGATTGGCCGAGGACCCAAAGAGAGATCGGGATTGGAGCCATGCGGCACAGCAGAGGAGCCTGGAGGGGCGTAGAGTGATTGAGGTGGATCGCAGAGCACAGGCCGGGTGAGTATGAGAGGATTCCTATAGATCACGTGCGGCGACAATTTGGATTTGTGCAGGATATACCCCTGGCTTATAGACCATATATGAGGATCGACGCCGAGGCAGCATTCTCACCTCCCCGGCCAACACCTCCAGAAGGGCCTGAAGAGGTAGCAGCCGATCGCAGGGTAATGGATGCGGGAATGACAGAGGCCTATAGATTATGGTGGGTAGCAGAACCGCAGGTATACGTGATTGTCGACGACATAGCGGTGATTACAAAGCAGAGAGGATCGTCTGCAGCGCTTGGTTCAAAGAGCTCCAAACGCAGTGAATGAGACAAGAGGATTGTTAGTGGTCATGAGTCACGGGCGGGAGACTAGAGGCTGGAGTCCTCCATGCGAGAGGGCGTATTCATATGTTACAGAGAGATTGGCAGATCGCTGGTGGTACCAATAGCCGTAGTACCTTTGAGGACAGAGGCCCGGCGAGAGGGGTCGACGATCACGATCATCACCTAGTTCGGGATGAGGCGTGAGGGTCTGAGTAAATGTTAGCAAGGTATAAGAATAAATAAGGATGCCGACCTGCGTGTCGATGATAGAGAAGATGTATTTGTTTAACATCTAAATAAAACTGAATATGTATGTTGATTTGAGTTATGATAATAATAAGATTGTTTGTGTTTTGATTTTCGGTGTTTTGAAAAAGGATAAAGAGGAATGTGATTAAATAAAAATGCACAAAAATATTTATATTTACCACACATGATAAGTTATGGTAGGGGATGGTCGAGCTAACCTTGGGAGACCCCATGTCTCCAAAGTGCTGCCTACATAGCCCATTGCTCAAAGCAAGGAGGGGCCTCAGACCGATGTAGTTCTCCCTTAGGACCAGGGAGAGGTGAATTCAGGCAATTTGGGTATGGTTAGGTAATTGGTTGGTTGATAAGAATTTGATGTTATAAAGGTAATGTTGATGGTGTTGGTAAGGTATGGGTGATGTTGATGTAGGTATAGGTAAGCGAAAGTTAGCTTACCCAAATAGTAGGAACCATGTCCCGATTAAGATCAACACACAATCCTAGATGCGAGGCAAAGAGGAAAGAGTGCTCCGTAGGTGAAAAGAGCTAAACAAACCACATATTAACATAGGATGAGCTTGAATCCCTAGGTACCTTGCATAGGCGAGAAGTCGATAGGTGAAAAGAGTTGTATAATCACAATATATCGGATATACATCACGTCCCTTGAGTTTTTGCTTTCTTTGACAAAGGGTGAGGTGAGGTGGATGATATAGGCGGAGGTACTGAGAGCTTATTACAAGTGATTATTCTACGAAAGAGAACCTACCCTAAATAGACAAGTCCATGACTCAAAAGTCCTTTTGAATGAGGCTTTTCTTTTATTGAATGTAGACTGATCGATGCGGGAAGTCTACAAGGGATATTGATTGTATTATTCTTGAGGTCTTCACGAAGCTGATCAATGCGAGAAGCTTCTGATAAAGGCTGACTATGTATAGCTGTCCTTCGAGGGAGCAGTCTATTTATAGTAGCAGATATGATTGTAATGCATAGCTATCCTTCGGGGGAGCAGTCTATATATAATAGCAGCAATAGTTCGGCATATAGCTGTCCTTCGAGGGAGCAGTCTATATTTAATTTAGATGACTAGATGTTCATTTGGCGTGAAGCATCTAGTTTAGTAGGAAGTTTGACTCAAGAAAATCCCATAAGAATACGGCTTATTTTAATATTTTGAAGTCATGGACTAGACTAAAAAAGGGGAAGGCATCATCAAGGGGAGGTGAGGATCAAACTATGTGAGCTTGATTGTTATTATGAAGTGTAGGAAACAGAGTGTATGTAGTGGTAAGTGAGCTCAAGGGACGAGCGGCAGGTAGATAAGAAGTGATATAACACTAATTTCAACAATAGAATGGTCGAAGATGCAAGGCATTAAGGGGTTCAGGCTCAGGTTTACCATTAAGCGAAGCTAAACGATAAGTACCAGATCCATAGGTATGAGTGATTATATAAGGCCCAATCCAATTGGGAGCAAATTTTCCACGTTTGCTCTTTTCTAGTTTGGTTACATGTTGATTCTCTTTGAGAACAAGATCACCAACCTTAAAGGTACGCTCATGAAGTCGCTTATCATAAGCACGTTTAATGCGTTTTTGATAGATTTGAAGGTGATCAAGAGCTGTAAGACGGCGTTCATCAAGAAGCTCTAATTGGGCTAACCGCTCTTGCGGAAATCATCGCAGGTGAGAATATCCCAAGAGATATTCTAAGGGAGGGTATTTGTATTTCGAGAGGCAAAACAGCCTCTGCACCGTATACCAAAGAAAAGGTGTGGCATTAGTAGAGGTACGAATGCTAGTACGATAAGCCCAAAGGGCAAAGGGAATGTGATCGTGCCAATTTCTTCCGATTCATTGACAACTTTCATGAGGATTTTGGTTAGTGTTTTATTAGAGACTCGGCTTGCCCATTGGCTTGTGGATAGTAGGTGATGAGAAACTAAGTTTGATACCAAAGTTGTCACAAAGGTCTCGCAACAACTTGTTTTTGAAAGATTTTCCATTATCTCATTATCGTGTGGTGAGGAACACCAAAACGACAGATAATGTGGTGGTTAATGAACTTGACAATTTTTTTTTTTTTTGATTGAAATGAGTGGAATAGCCTCCACCCATTTTGTATAATATTCGATCATTTGTGATTATCCAACGGTGACGTTGTGAAGAGGTTGGTGAATCTCACCAATAAGGTCTAAACCCCATTGTGAGAAGGGCCAAAGATCTCGAGCGATCCTGGAGCGGGTGGCTAGGAGTAGTATGTTGAAGGTTGGCATGTTGGCGACACATAACACAACGCTTAACATATTCGTAAAGCGATCGTTATTGAGAGTAGGCCAATAATAACCAAGGCGAAGGATTCGCTTTAGCCACGGCAAGGCCGCTAAAATGTCCACCACAAATACCGTCATGGACCATTGTTGATGGTATGAGTGGCCTCCGCGCCGCTTAGACAAATGAAGGAGGATGCCATCAAAGCCACGTTTATAGAGGAGTCCCCCATGACAACATAACGCGAAACACTTTTAAGAAAAGCATGTTTGCCGTTACTAGTAAGGTTAGGTGGGAGGACAGAGATCAAGGTAGTCGTGAAATTGGTGGTACCGGTATCCTCGTGAATTAGTAGACACATGATTTATCATACAAACTACCGGGGTTGAATAGGATGGGGCAAAAGTTGTTGGACCACGACAAATAATTCAGAGTCAGTTGGCGCGGGAATTTGCGAGGCTAAGCAAGCCATAGTATCCGCAAATTTGTTAGTGGAGCGGGGAATGGTTTGTATAGAATAGTGGGTAAATAAGGCTAGAAGTGAATCCACGTAGTGTTTGTATTTTTGAAGTTCCTCATTTTTGCATTGGTAGACGCCCATAACTTGATTGACTACCAATTGAGAGTCGCCAAAAATGTTGATAGATTTGATACCTAAGTGTAACGCAACTTGGAGACCCAGAACAAGGGCCTCGTATTCCGCTCTGTATTATTAGTGCAAGGGAAATCAAGTCGGAATGAAAGAGGCATAGGTTCAGGCATTGAGAGGAATGAGAACAACGCGGCTCCTCCGCCGCTGGGCATTTAGATCCATCGAAGAAGAGGGTCATTGGGTACGAATCCTCCGTGAGGGAAAGAGTAGTGATGATTTCGTGAAATGTGAAATTGGTAAATTGTTCCCAGGTAAAGGAGCTTCCACAAGTTGGTCTCGCGATGGTTTGTCCTTTGATTGATTTTTGGTGGACAAACTCAAGGTCGAGGTCGGCGAGAGCATGAGCCATCTAGTAATGCGTTGGTTTAGATGAGGTTTGGCATACATGTAATGGATGGGTCCAGATTGGTGATGACGAAAGTCTTGTGATTTAGAAGGTAGTGTCGGAGTTTGGTGGCCACAATGATAGGGCAAGGCACAATTTTTCTACATGTGTGTACCTAGTCTCATAGTCCACCAAAGTACGACTTATATAATAAACGGCTTGTTCGCGGTTCTCGAGTCACGATGTGCAAGCATGGCTCCTATAGCGTGGTGGTGGCGGAAAGGTAAAGGTAGAAAGGGTGGTTGTCTTGGGGTGGGATAAGCACGGGTGGCTACAAGAGATAGGATTTGAGAGCTTCGAAGGCTTGGTGACATTCTTCGCTCCATTGGAATGCAATATCCTTTTTAAGGAGGTGATGGAAAGGTTGACACCGATCCGAGAGTTGGGAGATGAAACGTCGGATAGATTGGAGCTTACCTTGTAAACTACGCAATTGTTTGAGATTTTGGGTGGGGGCATTTCTAGGATAGCTTTGACTTTAGATGGATCGACCTCAATGCCACGCAAAGAGACGATAAAGCCAAGAAGTTTTCCCGAAAGAACACCAAAGACACATTTCTTCGGTTGAAGGCGGATAGAATATTGTAACAGGCGATCAAAAATAATGGTTAAAACATCGAGATGTTCACTACGATGTTTAGACTTGCCGAGAAGATCGTCAACATAGTCTTCAAGGATAGTGTGCATAATGTCATGAAAAATGTAGGTCATAGCCCGCTGATAGGTAGCACTAGCATTCTTAAGGCCAAATGGCATGACACGATAACAGAAGGTTCCCCAAGGAGTTATGAAGGCAGTTTTGTGTTGATCGGCAGGGGCAACCAAAATTTGGTTGTATCCTGAAAAGCCATCCATGAGAGAGAGCATCTCATGACTGCAGCTGAGATCAACAAGTTGGTCAATGCTAGGTAAGGGGAAGTCATCCTTAGGGTAAGCGAGGTTAAGATCCTGAAATCCATGCATATCCGAAGTCCCCCTGTCGCTTTAGTGATAGGTACGATGTTAGAAATCCATTGAGGATAGTCAATAGGCAAGATGAAGGAAACAGAAAGGAGTCGTTGAGCTCTTCTTTGACCAAGAGAGCAATGCGTGGATGCATTTTCTCAATTTTGTTTGACTGGTTTGGAATCGGGGTTTAGGTGATGTTATGGACGGCAATGGTAGGATCAATTCCTGGCATGTCAGCGTAAGACCAAACAAAGCTTGGTCATGAGCACGGAGAAAGTAGTAAAGGCGACTTGTTACGATGTGTTAAGGGATTGTCCAATCTTCACAATGTGAGGATCCTCCTCCGTGTGGATATTGATTTCTATGGTAGATCTGCTCAAAGATAGTTTGGGTTTCGAGATGGTAAGGCTCGCTTGAATATAAGAATCATCCGCACCAAGGTAAGTGAGGATGGAGTCGTCATCCCGGCATTCAACAACATTAATCAAAGGCGAATCCTCTTCGATCATGTCTGGATAAAGAAGGGGCAAAGAAGATGGGTCGTCATTATCGCGTTGATAAGTGAGAGGACCTATGAAGATAGCATTTATGAAAAAAAAAAGTTAGGAGGGATGGATTCAGGGTCTATAGATTCTGTGGGTGATGATGGCAAAGTGGGTGATGATGGTTTGGTAGGGGCGACGTCTTCTTCTTCCAGGATACAGCTGACAGAGGTGTCTCCTGTGTAGGTGTTTCGGGAAAACCGAGACCACCGCGATCATTATGTTTACTGGGTAGTCACGGGAATGAGTGTATGTTGGCCTTGTTCGTAAAGGCCAAAACCAAAGCCTTTCCACGCACAGTGAGTCAAGAAGGTGAGGGCAAAACGACGATTTGTCAAGTATTGAAAATCGGATTGGAAAGGAACCACACCAAGAGGAGGTTCAGGGGTAATGGAGGATGCGTCAACACCCCCATACGTTAGGTTAGTGCGGCAATGGGGTGGTCCGTAAGAGATTATCTCCCCCACGCGACGGTCGTAGGTGGGATGTGCATGTAATTGTCCGTACTCCTGCGGGGTAGGGAAAGAACTAACGTTATATAGGCGGTACTCCCAGCGTAAGGCGGCTGAAAAACATCTACTAAGGGGTCGGAGGTTGGAATGTTAGTTGCGGGAAGGGAAGTGGTTTTGCGATGGTGGTTTCATCAATCAAGGCGTAGGCGCGGTTGAGGTGGATGGTTGAGGTACATTTGAGGAGGATGGTTGGGTTGAATGTATGGGTGTCTTGATTGGTATAAGCACATCATTAGGGCGGTATAACATATCACGCAGGTTTTAAAGGGGGGGGTCAGCTTTTACGGTGTAAGACTTCCCTCGTACTCAAATTTTATGCATCTATGTAATGTTGAGGAACACATCCCATGGCTCGAATCCAAGGACGACCCAAAGAATATATTATATCGGAACTCTCCCTCAAGGACATAGAAGAGTTCGGGTAAAGTACGTGGTCCCACGTGAATGTTGAGGATCACGGTGCCTAAGGTAGAAGTAATAGCGTCATTGAATGACCGCAACATGATGGGGTTGGCACACACATGCAACTAGAAGGGATGTTCATCCGTTGGAAGGCTTTTGAAGAGATGATGTTTAGGCTAGCGCCCTCGTCAATCATAACCCGACGTACTCGAATGTCCCAGGACGTAAGCGGAGATGAAAAGGGCAGGGTCAGGGTCTTCTGTACCAAAGTCGACAATTTCATCTTCGAGAAACTGACTACAGCAGCTTGTTGTACAGAGACAGAAGTGGTTGGGGCAGTGGGTTGTTTGGTGAGAGAAGCAACATGATTGGGTGTTAGAATGGAGGCGACAGTGGGGTTTCATTAGGTAAAACCTCTATCCCTTGAAGGATCTCAACGAGAGCTTGTCGATGAGATTCAGAAGTCTGAATGAGATCATACAATGTCATTTTTACGGGCGATTGGTGAAGCATGTTTAATCATATTTTGGTGGGCAATGCCATTAGAGACGGATAGGCGGGTCGCGAATGACCACTTTAGGTGGTGGTGCAATCGGGATGTTTGATGGAGAAAGAGATGCCGCAGTGTGTTTTCTTTTACTTTCCCATTGTTTTTCTCGCCTCGAGTAATGACACTAATCATATTAATCTCGTAGACCCGAGATGAGGAAGATGGTTGGGATAACTCATGGTCTTCAAGAGGTGGGGTTGTAATAATGATGAGATCTTGGTGAGGCGGGGACAGATGGTATAGGAGAGGGAATGGAAACTAAAGGTCTCTCCCTTCGTAAGTTGTCTTTCTTAATCTTTCTATCCGGAGAGAGGTGACCGGCGAAGGATGGTTTTTAGAGCTTTGCATCCTTCCACATCATGTCCCGGTGTGCGGTGATAAGCGCAGATTTTAGACTCATCGTAACCCATAGGTCGGGCTTAGACGGGTCATAAGGTCTAAGTGGAGGTAGGGAATGGTCACATTCTCCACCAACATAGCAAGGATTTTGCGTAAGATCCTTTGAGTGGGTCAAAATCGAAGAGGATGAGGGTATTGATTGTGCGGGTTTTGGTAATGTTTGGGCATGATTGGTTCGTATGGTGGTGGTTTAGCCGAGGGTGTTGATACATGGTTTTTACTAAACGTGATTTCTTTGGCGCAGGTTTATGTTGGATGATGAGGCACAGATGATGTGGTATCGTAAAAACAACCACGGGGAAATAGGAGTGACTGAAAACAAATCTTTTGATGATGGAATTTGTTTAGGGTTGATAGGTGGACAGGATACGCGGAGTGACGGTGTTGCTATACCCTGGAATTTCTGTATAGGTGCGGAAGGCGTAGGTTGTTTTGAAGAAAACGCAGGAGGTATGATATATTGATGTAAGGTAGAGGGATGGGGTCCCAATATGGAAGGTAGGTATGACGATGATGGTTTTGATTGTGATAGGGGCACGGATTGAGTTTGTCTCCTAGGTGGCGGAGCGGATTTATTTTTGGATAGATCGAGTCACTTAGGCGGGTGCGTTAGACTGGGCATTGGTGAGGTCCCAAGCATAGGGAAGATCTGGTTAAGTTGATAGAAGTGGACGGGGCATTTGGTAGAGGTGAGGGGGGTGAAGGTGAGAACAGGGGCATTTTAAGCTTCTGTAAGCACTTCGGGTATATGGTGGAGACATCAGGATCAGTCATTTGCATTTGAGTAGAAAAAGGGGTACTCAAACATTCCCATAGGGCCTGTCTATCTTCTATGGAATGACAGTCTCCAGGTGTGATTTGTAATTTTTGTACGGAAGAAAGGTGGGTTGTAATTCCAGTCCACTGCGGGTGTGACACAGGAGGTAGATGAGGCACTGTATCAATAGATGTTAAGAGGTCAACCGGTCGTTGAAAAGATTTAGGTGATGAGGGACTAATAGGTAGGAGGGCGTGTTCGAGGGGATCCATCACGTTTAAAGAATGTGGTGATGTTAGTGTAAGAGATTTCTCGTCTAAGGATGTCAAAAGGAGTGGCGAGCCTTCCTCTTGTGTAGCAAGAGTGGTAGAAGGGGACGTTTGGGAAATAGATAAATTAGATAGCATCCGCTCACAGTCTTGTAGGGATGTGGTGTAAGAAGACTCGTCGATGAGAAGAGAAGTCCGGGCAGTTAACTCTTCTATGGGTAAAGGAATGATTTCACTTTGGCTTGATGGTGGTGAAGGAGGTTCAAACTCCTGTGTTGGTGGAGAGGCTTGATTTAAAATTTTTCAATAGAGGCTTTTGGCTGAGAATCGAAGACCTGCATGGATCTCATGAACACTCTCCTCGCTAAGATATCTTGGTTCACGCATCTTGTTGACGAGTGTTTCGGGAATGGCTTGTTGAAAATTTTCAGATTTCGGTTAGCAGGGGCGTTAGGATTATCGAGGGTTATATCCCTTACGTCAACCATTTCCTGCACTATGTTTTTCAACATCTTGCAGTTTTCATGACTATGTCCTTTTACGCGGTGAAAGTTACAAAAGTCATTTTCTTTGTACCAGGAAGGTATTGCGCGGGTGGAGTCAAACCCAGAGTGAGGTTTAACAGGGGGCAAGGTGATAGCCCCAGCTTTGAGCAATTTCTCCAGGATGACGCCATAAGTTTCTCCCAAGGGAGTGTAATTGGTGGGCTCGGCTTTGTACTTATAAGTGGTTTTCGGCGGAGTATTGGACGGTGTTTGAGATTTGACCATTACCGCGTGGACAGCTCCTTTTGATTTAGAAGAAGTGGACGCGTGAGGAGTGGTGGTGTTTGGCTTGTTGGTAGAATCAGGAGTTCGGAAATTGGGGTTTTTGTTACGCAACCATAATTTCTCTTCTTCTAAGGCTCGAATTTCTAGTTTCCGAGCCATGGTAAAGGCCTCGTCGAATGTGCGGAAAGTTTGAATTTGGAGGGTAGGGGAGATGTGCTTAGCGCAGGCCCGCGTAAATAGTTCAATGAGTTCGGTTTGAGGCAAGGCATACGTAAGTTGGTTGATAAGGCCCCGCCATCGTCCAACGAAATCTGCGATAGATTCGTCTTCAAATTGTCGGATGGCATAGAGGTCGGTGATAGATACTTTCTTGGCAATGTTAATGGAGAAATGATCCAAGAAAGATTGGGCTAGTTGGTTAAAAGAGAAGATTGAGTGCTGGGTTAAAGCACTGTACCACTCCAAGGTAGGTCCTGATAAGGACATGGGAAAGGTGCGGAGTAACAAGGCATCATCATGGGAAATCAAATAACAAGCATGTCTAAATGATCGCAAGTGTTGTTGAGGATCCTCTTTACTGTTAAAACGAGTAAACTTTGGCAACTCCCATTGAGGAGGATATGAATGAAGGGGGACAGAAGGGTGAATGGGCTCCCGACAAACTTGCTCGTATGTCAAGGCGCTACGACTTCCTGAAACGGAAGCCTCCAGGTTTTGCATTTTGTCCATCATTTGTTTGATGAAATCATGGTTGGATGAGATGATGGTGCCACGTAGAATAGGGATGTCCCATATAAGGTGTTGAGGTTACTTTGGATACGTGTATGGGAATGAAAAGGTAGGCGGAGCTTGAGAAGGAAAGCTCGTGTGAATAGGTGGCGAGAGTAAGTCATGAATGGAGTGGTCCAAAGAGAGATGAGATAGGGCGAGTTGGTGGTAACGATACGTGGGGTCCAAGGTTAACCAAAGGAAACCTAATCGGGGGTCGTATGAACCTCAAGGGCTCGGATTGGGAGACGGGGCTAGAGATGCAGAAGTAAGGCAAGTTATCATGGGAGGAGTGGGAGCTAAATGAGTAGCTATACTAATAGGCATGCCAATAAGGAGCCGACCATCAGCGCGTAACGTCGGGGGGCATGAGACAAATAGTATTGACACACTGGGATTAGCATCCGAAATTTGGCAAAGTCCTTGTCTCCTACAGAATTTGGGGATCTCACCGGTGTCCGTAGGGTTCCCTATAGAATGTGAAGGGGGTGATTCAGGCAAAGACACAGAGCAGGCATGTGAAACCATGGCGGCGGCTTGCTTCCGAGTGATGACAACCATAGACAAGAACACACAGGAAAGTTTCAATCTATCAAGAACAAAAACAACCTCAGAATGATGAATTTGGCAAGTTGCTGGTTTGTCAGGGGCTGATGAAGACAGTAACCGATATCGGTTTAGTAACCGGTGTCGGTCACAGAGCAAATGACGTCGGTCCCTTAACCGATGCCGGTGTCAAAAGTCTAGGATAAGAAGATATAAAAGGCTGCTAATTTGATTTTTAGCAACGTTGAGTATATTTATCAACTTATTGATCACAGAAGACAAAGTATGACAGAGAAAATAGAATTTGAAAACAAGCAAGAGGCACACGTAAATCTAGAGACTAATCCTAGGGTTAATTTTAGTTATCGTGGGCTTATGCCTTTAGACGTAAGATGATGTCAGAATCCTAAACAACAAGACCTAGGGGAAATGTCAAGTTTGTTTTGGCTTATAAGGTTACCTCAATCGGGCGGAGGAATACCGCGGAAAAGGGGGGATGTTTGAGCTGTTGTGTTAATTGTGAAGTGATTCGGTATGTGTTGTGCAGTGAAACTAAGGTTAATTTCCTGTCAATACCGTGGATATCACCCCACGTGTAATTGCACTTACTTAATCTATGTTCACTAGAATTGAAGAACAACAAGCAGGAATGCAATGCACGTGTTTTAAACCCAAATCGAAAATTATATTCGATGAAGCAAGAGAGATGACTTTCACTAATGCGAAACTAGGAAAGCAAGACAAATTCTTTACTTAAATATATAACAAAAGCAAAGACAACAAATATGCTTCCTAAAATGAAAATAAGCAAGAGAAAGAAACCCAAAATGGCTCCCACTAAGGCGTGCAAAATGTTTCGCTTCGGAATGTTTCAGCTTCTGGGAATAGAGTTGCTTCTATCCTTTCATTCCTTTTAGAAACAGATGAGGTTAGGGTTAGGAGGAATACCTGTTGAATGTCGAGATGGTGTGCGCGTACCGTAGAGAAAGATCAGGATTATGGAGAACTCCTTTTTGTCTTGGAAGGACTACCCTGCAAATAAGAACACAAGACCACAAGATTTTGATTAAACAATAAATGAGGAAACTGCCTTGGGCCCAGGAAATATAAAACTTCCTTTCGAAGGTGGTCAGTTCCCCTGCTAATATGAATTAACACAAAAGACTGCAAAATATCAATTAAATTATTTCGTTAAACTGGGTAGGGGGAAAGGCTGGTTTTCTGGTTTTGATGGCGAGAACCGATGCGGTTATTGATAATCGATGCCGGTTACTAATAACCGATACCTGGTAGGTTCTGCGGGATCTTCGTAGCTATGGTGTTTGTAATGGCTGGTTTATGGATGATATTAGGAAATGGGATGATTAGAAGCAAAAGAATGACAGTTAGATGCAATGGCACGTTGGGTAGTGGATTCAGAAACGGATTTAGGAGGACTGAGATTCAAGAAGCATAAGAAATGTTATAACAAAGGACATGTAAGATGTGACTTACTGGTTTTGACTAAGATGCAAGTTGATCTCCTTGGTCAGTAAACACTTCGGTTTCTTTTCGCTTGTCTCGCTCTGTCAAGTGAAGATCCGGACTCGTTCCTCGCTCGCAATGCCTCTCTGTGATCCAGAAATCCTTTGACCGATCTCCAAAATGAAATTCTGATCCGTTGTTTTGGTTTGGGGAGCCCATTTACGGAACCACCGATGGCGGTTGCGTAACCGACGGCCAAGTGAGTAGAACCGCATCGGTAAGGAAAAAGTAGGCTATTTTTAGTAAAATAGCCCACCTTCCCTACTTTTCTTCCGAGAGATCAGTTGCCATGGGCTTGGTCAAGTGGCTAAAAGGTCAGCTTTGGGTGCAAGTAAGGAGGCATTAGTTATGGATGTGAGTCTGACCAAGTCATGGGTCTTAATTATGTTAGTTTAGGGTTAGGGCTAGGTCATGATGAGGTGGCAAAGTGAGGTGGCGGGTAAGGTGATGTGGATTTATCAATTATAAGGTAATTAATAAATAATTGTGTAAGGTTTAGGTAATGAGGTTAGGTTGCGAAAATGGGATGCGGGTCACAAGGGTCGTAAGACACGAATTTGGTGTCTACATCCTTATCTCCCACAGGGAATTTCAGGAACCTCGCCGGTATCCGTAGGATTCCCATAGAATGTGAAGGGGGTGATTCAGCAAAGAAATAGAGCAAGCATGTGAAACCATGGCGGTGGCTTGCTTTCTGAGTGATAACAACCATGGACGGGAGTTCACGGTAGGGTTTTAATCGCATCAGAAACGAGAAACAAACTTCAGGCTTGGTGAAATTGTAGGTAGGTTCTTTGGTTTGTCGAGTTGGAAAGCAGAACCGATATCGGTCAATGTAACCGATGTCGGTCTAAGAAGTCTAGGCCAACAAGATATAAAAGGTCTTGCTAATTTGATTTTTAACAACGTTTAGTATACTTGTCCCAATTATTGATCACGAAGGCAGGTATGAAAAAGAAAATAGAACTAACAACAAGCAAGATGCACACGCAAATCCGAGACTAACCCTAGGGTTAATTTTAATTATTGTGGGCTTATGCCTTTAGGCGGACGATGTTAATCCTAAACAAAAGACTTAGGGAAATGTCAAGTTGTTTTGGCTTATAAGGTTACCTCAATCAAGGCGGAGGAATACCGCGGGAAAAGGGGGTGTTTGAGCTGTTGTGTTAATTGTGAAGTGATTCGGTATGTGTTGTGCAAAGTGAAAGTAAGATTAATTTCTTGTCAATACCGTGGATATCACCCCACGTGTACGACACATTTACTTAATCTATGTTCACTAGAATTGAAAACAATTAGCGTAATGCAATGCACGTGTTTTAAACCCAAATCGAAAATGATATTCGATGAAGCAAAAGAGATGACTTTCATTAATGCGAGATGTAAAAGCAAAGCAAGTTCTTTTATCAAAACAATATAAAACCTTGTGAATATCTTTTAGAAGAAGAAAACAAGCAACTATACTCCCTATATGAAAGCAAGCAAGAAAGAAAGAAACCCAAAATGGGTCCCACAGTGAAGTGTGCAAAATGTTTCACTCAAATGTTTCATTCCTTTTAAAGCAGATAAGGTTAGGGCTAGGAGGAATACCTTGAACGTCGAGATGGTGTGCACGTCATCAGTAGAGAAAGATCGGGTTATCTGCGAAGAACTCCTTTTTGTCTTGGAAGGACTACCTGCAAATAAGAACACAAGACCACATGATTTTGATTAGACAATAAATGAGGGAACTGCTTGGGCCCTGAAATATAAAACTTCCTTTCAAGAAGGTGAGTTTCCCCTAATAATGAATCAACACAAAAGACTGTAAAATATCAATTAAATTATTTTGTTGAAACGGGTAGGGAAAGGCTGATTTTTGGTTGTAGTCGGATAACCGATACCGCCACTGGTAGCCGATGTCGGTAGGGTTTAGAATCAGAGGTTGGTTTTTTGGGGTGGTTGTCTTTGTAGGGTAACTATGTTGTTTGTAAGGCTGGTTTTATGGGTGATATTAGGAAATGAGGTGATGAGAGGTAAAGAATGATAGTTAGATGCAATGGCACGGGTAGTGGATTCGGGGAATGGATTTATGAGGATTGTGATTCAAAAGCATAAGAAATGTTATAACGAGAGGACATGCAAGATGTGACTTACTTGGTTTTGTGAAGATGCAAGTTGATCTCCTTTGCTTTGCAAACTCTTCGGTTTTTCCACTCATCTCTGCCTTTCAAGTCAAGTGAAGATCTGGACTCTCTTGATCACTCCCAAATGATCTCTGTTGATTCCAAAATCCTTCAACCCCGATCCAAAATGAAATTTCGATCCTTTTTTTTTGGTTTGGGAGGCCATTTACGAGGCGATGGCGATTCATGTAACCGACGGCAATCGAGTAGAACCAGCATCAGTAAGGAAAAAGTAGGCTATTTTTAGTAAAATAACCCACCTTCCTGCTTTTCTCCCGAGAGATTAGTTGCGGGCTTGGTCAAGTGACTAGAAGGTTGGTTTTGGGTGTGAGAAAGGGGTCATTAGTCATGGGTGTAGGTGTAGACCAAGTTATAGGTCTTAATTAGGTTAGTTTAGGGTTAGGGCTAGGTCATGATGAAGTGGCAGAATGAGGTGGCAGGTGAGATGATGTGGATTTATCAATTACAAGGTAATTAATAAATAATTGTGTAAGGTTTAGGTGATGAGTATAGGTTGTGAGATGAGATGCGGGTCACAAGGGGTCGTAAGACACAAATTTGGTGTCTACATTGAATGCAGATTTTAACAGGGGATCTTCAAGACAACTAGTTGGAAAACACAAATTTCAATGCACTTCCGTCCGAATTGTGACTTGGTGTAAACATGAAAAGTGTTCAAAATTCAGATCTGATCTCAGATATATGATTTGTTTTCATAGAATGTTTTTAAATCTCCATTTGTAGGTGTTTTCTAACACGATTGTAGAGATCACATTGTGAAAACATTGTAGGAGCCACGGATCGTTCTTAGACCGAGTTTCGCTATTTTTCGAGTTCTTGGGACATTGATTAGCTCATTTGCAGGTTTTGATTCATTATTGGTTGTTTGTAAGAGTTATTGTACTTACATTTCAATATTATTAATGGATCGGTTCAATCAACCGGGGACGTAGGAATTTCCAAACCCCGTAAACAATCTTGTTTGTTATCTGAATGTTTTCAGTTTTCTGATTATTTATTTTCTACACAAGTTTTCTGCACTTCTATGGATGCATAATAATTAGAATTTAATCAATTTGTGGAGTTTAGAATACTTAAAATTGATTAAGAAAATCATGATCTTTGGAAACTTTTAAAAGTGAAAAAATACAACCACACATTTTCAGATCAAGTTTGGTATCAGAGCAGTTAGATTGCCGGATTAGCTTCTAATTGTGTTTGAAAATTTGGCTTCAGTTTCAGTATTGATTTCACTTTTCAGTGTGCAGACATTTTGGGGACTTGTTAATCTTCTTTCACAGTGTGTAGTTTTGGAAGTACAGGTTGTGTTTGCAGGAATGAGGAATCATGGGCAAGTCATCCAAACAGGAGCAACTGGATGAGCTTGAAGCCATAAACCGCCAAATCCAAGAAGAAAAATATTTCTTGAGAGCTAATTTTTATTCCTTAGAAGAGGAAATCGTGCGGTTAAAATATGAGCCACAATCCTCTATAACCAAGAAAGAGGAGTATGTCAACAAGATGCTTGAAGAGAGCAAGAAGTTGATGGGCAACCGTAAGTTGTTCACATTTTAATTCTTCCTCTCATTCGGTTTAGATATTCCGTTGGGTCAATTTGAAAAACACACTAAGGGAATTGGATCTAAGCTACTTGTGTTAAGATGGGATTTAATGGAATAGGCCTTGGTAAAAATGGACAAGGTGATGCTAACCCAATACATGAGTAAAGGATCAGCCTCGGTTGCGAGTTTGGGTAACTCTAGTGGGAAAATGGAAATTGGAGAAAGTTCCAAGTAGGCTGAAGGAAGAAGACAAGCTTCCAATAGCCAAGGATCTATGCCACTAGAATTGCAGGATTCTCGCCATCAGGAGGAACAATGAAAGGTGTAAGAAAATAGGTAAAAGAGGTAATCAGATTCCACCTCCTTCTACTTACACTAAAAATAGCACTAAGGGAAAATCAAATCCTAAAACTTCTAATACACTCTTTCAGTTGGAACAATATAGCTTTGGTAGGCAGAAATATGCTTTCCCTTGCACATTTTGTGAAGGTACTAATCATTTTGTTGCATATTGTTGGAAGAGGAAAAATTTGATTAAGAAGTTAATGCCTTTTGTGAATGATAAGGCAGGTGCTAAAGACCAATCTCACCAAGGAAAGGCGAGAAATGGCAAGAATGTTACCTCTCCTAAACAAGGGAATCATTCTCATAGACAGAGTTCTAAGAATGGTAAAATGGGTAAGATTCCTAAAAACAGGAAGTTAAATTTTGTTCCCATTGTAATAGGAATGGTCATGACGTTAAGGTTTGTTGGTTTGTTCCTAAACAACAAAATTGGAAAGTTGTTAAAAAGAACAGTATTGTAAAACCAACAGTGCTAAACCTAACTAAAACTCATTTTGGTACTGAGGAGGTAAAACAACCAAAACGGAAAAACCCAAGTGATTGGTTTGGAAAAACACTCCTCAACTTTATATTTGCACTACAGTAAATTGTTGATAGTAGGCAAGCAAAATGTTTTTCAGAGCTATATTTTAGGGATTCCTATTGATTGATAAGGATTTGTTCCTAAGTTGATATTTAAGCTTTGAAAATGAATGGAAACAGCTGAAGAGAAGATTTGAGTGATAGGTTCATCATACTCATGTTTTGTTTTCTCAGATTGGTTGGTAGTTCCATTGTTGAAAACACTATGCAGGGATAGGCATCAGTAGCATGTCTAAATTTGAAACTTGCAGTTGTAATCAGCATAATCACAAAGTGTCAGTTGAACACTAGCTTCCATTATAGATGGGTGTTATTATCGACTTATTAATTGTGATGTTTGATACGTTGTTTTGGCATATTCATGTTGATTTAGTTGTTGACTATAGCTATTTTTGGGTGTTGATAGTCTATTATATTCTGATAGTGAATACTTGCAGTTGTTACAGTTTCAGATGGGCAGTGGGCACTAGCCTAATTATGGGCAGTTTAGATGTCTTGTATACTGATCTATGTTATGGAATTGTAATTTTTGGTAATCAGCCGTATCACAAAGTGACAGTTGAACACTAGCTTTCCGTAATAGAATGGGTGTTATTATCTGGTCAGTTATTTGTGATGGCATTACAGTGGGGTATGACAGTTCACAGTTGTGCGTAGAGTTGACAGGGTTGCAGCGTTTCAGTTGAACACTAGCTTAATTGGGTGTTATTATCTGATCGGTTATGTGACTAGCTAATCAACTATTTGCATTTATTTAACCTATAATGTTATTTTGGGTTCTTGTATGTGTTTGTGCAATGCAGGAAGAGATAACATGTTTTTGTGGGTTGATACACAGCTTTTTGTGGACAAAAATCCTTTCTTAGTGGGGAGGTGTGATCAGGGGATCATTTTTTAAAATGTTCCCTAAACATCCCTAAATGGTGTTAGTGTAGAAGATCATCTCGAGAGCTTTCCAATGACTATAAGAACGTGACAAACGGACATTAGGAGCTCTAGTTATGTCCGGTCAAAGTTTGGTCAACAAGAAAGTCAACTCTAGTCAATTGGTCAATAATGGACCAATCGCACTGCGACACATGGTGAAAAGGCAAAAGGGAGTTGTTTGTTGGTTTTCGATCACCGGTCTTCGACGAGCATAAAAATGGTGCACGGGCCACCACTCGTTAATTCGATCGAATTACCTATCGGGAGAAGACAAGTGGAATATATATATTTGACCGAGTTAATTATTTACATACCACATTACATGGGTCGAAATTATATCCAAAACCATATTACATTTCCCACGCATTTTCCTTATCTAACTGTCCACGCATTATATTCTGCCTTGATTTTGGCGCCTAAAAATAACCACATTCATGCGCCCTACACATCAGCCAACTAATGCGCCTCATTCCATGGCTAAGGTGGCTCTTAAGCCACTTAAACAATGCGCCCACCTTCTATTTAAAACCTATTCCAAGATTTTATGCGCCCAATGTGGGATAAAACACTTAAAAAGCGCCTAAGGAGAAGGAGGAGAAGTGGAGGGGA
This sequence comes from Taxus wallichiana var. yunnanensis, assembly GCA_018340775.1. Classification (NCBI taxonomy): domain Eukaryota; kingdom Viridiplantae; phylum Streptophyta; class Pinopsida; order Cupressales; family Taxaceae; genus Taxus; species Taxus wallichiana. The sequence continues at coordinate 924,414,844 of CM031237.1, forward strand.
TTGGAACAGCTGACCTCCCATGCAAAATTTTAGGTGCCTAACCATTGCGCCACTTGTTTAGAAACAATATAAAAGGAGCTTTATTGTATTTGAATAGTATTGGTGCAGGTCTGTGTAAAAGCCAGAAGAGGAGGCAGTCTCAGAGAACGCCATTTTTGAAGGCCTTGCACTCAGATTGGGACCTTGGAGTAAAAAGATGAAATGTAGATAATTCTGAGACGATTCCAAAAATATAAGATTTGATGTTTTTTGTTGAGTTTTAACCTGTTTTTGGAAGCTTTGAATGCAGATTTTAATAGGGATCTTCAAGACAGCTAGTTGGAAAACACGAATTTCAATGCACTTCTGGTCCGAATTGTGACTTGGTGTAAACATGAAAAGTGTTCAAAATTCAGATATGATCTCAGATATATAATTTTTTTCATAGAATGTTTTTAAATCTCAATTTGTATGTGTTTTTCTAACACAGTTGTAGTGAGATCACATTGTGAAAACACTATAGGAGCCACGGATCGTTCTTGGGACAATTTCTACTATTTTTCAGAGTTCTTGGGACATTGATCAGCTCATTTGTAGGTTTTGATTCATTATTGGTTGTTTGTAAGAGTTATTTTACTTACATTTCAATATTATTAATGGATCGGTTCAATCGAACCCGGGGACGTAGGAATTTCCGAACCCCGTAAACAATCTTGTTTGTTATCTGAATGTTTTCGTTTTACGATTATTTATTTTCTACACAAGTTTTCCACACTTCTATGGATGCATAATAATCAGAATTTAATCAATTTTTGGAGTTTATATTACTTAAAATTGATTAATAAAATCACGATCTTTGGAAACTTTTAAAAGTGAAAAAATACAACCACACGCTTTGATCGGTAACCATTCGTGAAGCCAAGCTTGTAGAATAGAAGTTGTGGAAAATGCATCCTCACATTTCCCTTCTTGTTAAAGAATAAATTCAACACCTTCTCTCAGTTTCCTTCATCCTACCCATTGAATATCCCCAATGGATTTATAATATCATTCCTATCACAAAAGCGATAGGGGACTTTGCATTTGCATGGATTTCCATGACCTCAACTTAGCTTGCCCCAAAGATGACTTTCCTCTACCAGGTATTGACCAACTAGTTGATCTCACCGTTGGTCATGAGATGTTATCACTCATGGATGGTTTCTTGGGTTATAACCAAATATTACTCACCCTAGAAGATCAACACAAAACCACCTTCATCACTCCTTGGGGACCTTCTAGCTATCGAGTCATGCCTTTTGGCCTTAAAAATGCTAGTGCTACATAACAGAGGCTATGACTTATATCTTCCATGACATAATGCATCACGTATTAGAAGATTATGTATACTACCTTCTTGCCAAATCCAAATATCGGGCTAAACATCTCATAATCCTAAAGGTCATCTTTGACCGTCTCATCAAGTATTGTGTTCACCTTCAGCCCAAGAAGTGTGTTTTGTTGTTCTTTGAGGAAAGCTCCTTGGTTTCATCGTTTCTTTGCATGGCATAGAATTTGATCTTGCTAAATTAAAGGATATTCTTAAAATGCCTCTCGCTACTACTCTCGACAACTTATAAGTTTACAAGGTAAGTTGCAATCTATTCATTGGTTTATTTCACAAATTTCTGACCGCTGCTAGCCATTTCACCACCTCCTCAAAAAGGACATCTCCTTCAAATGGGATGATAAATTCCACAAAGCTTTTGACACCTTAAAAAAATATTCTCTAACCATCGATGCTCATTCATCCTAAGGATGACCAACCATTTTACCTATACATTTTTTCTACTGATCATTCCTTAGGTGCCATGCTTGCTCATCGTGATGAGCAACACATAGAGAAAATGGTTAATTACATAAGTCGTACCCTTTTGTAATATGAAACTAGGTACATGTTGATGACCATCCTTGGTGGATTGAGCCATCAGAGTCATGGGAATCCTTAGGTTAGTGGGACATGCACCCTAAGGAGACCTCCAAATTTTAAATAAGTTGGCTCTTCTCTGTGGGGGGAGATAGGGGTGAGAAAAACATAAAACAAGATGAGGTGATGCACCGAACAAGCTCGCTAGGAAATTTAATCGAGTCCGCAACTTCCTGAGAAGGAAATGGTGAATAACTGAAGAAGGGTAGACAAAATGCACCACAGGTCAGAAAATTTCACATAGAACACTACCTCAAACTACTTAAGCACAACTTCAAGGATAGTAACAACATTGAGAGATGCACAATTTCTACATGAAAATAAAGGTGATCAAAGACAATAAAGCTATGCAAAATGATGAACAAAAAAAACACCAAAAGGCATATATATCACTCTAATAGTTGTGCACAATATTACATTAGAAAGAGGCAAGATTGCTATTACAAAACCTAGACAAAAGGCTAGAGTTCCAAGATCTCTACCTTTTACAAAAGAGAAACTTGTGATAGAGAAGAAAATATTTTACTCTCCTAGTACCTAACTAAAAGTCTTTTTATCCCTTTGAACTTTGATTACAATTTATAGGGTGAGGAGGAGGTAAGAGAGAACTTTGAAACTCCTTCCCAACTACCCCTTAATTATGATAAATGATATGAAGTGACAGAAATAGATTTCCTCAAATATTTCTCACAATTTGACCCTTCGGAAAAGTGAGAGACATGCCCATTTAATGCATCTTAATTATCTCGGAACCAACTCCCTTGAGATGGACTCGCCTTTTGAGAAGAAACTCTTTCAACAATTTATTACATAACCAGATATTTTTACCCTTTATACATTGGAACCTGGCCTCTTGATTTAAACGACACGTATTTTGTAATGAAATGACCCTTCACCTTCGATATTTTGAAAAATATTCAAGCATTAAATCTTACAAATCAGACCCAGAATCACTTATACATGGAAGATGGATTATCATCTTTTATGGACTGCCTTGAAAATGGAGTCCATTGCTACAAAATCCACTTGTAAGGTCTACGCATCCTTATGACTCTACTTTTCTTTAGGGCTCCTAGAAAGCGCTGGACAAACACTTGGAACCATCTGTGGGCTTGTTTTCCTACTTCTTTGTTGATTCCACATGTCAGCCATGCGGGAGTTTCATACTTCTTCACCTTATTTGACTTCTAAAGTTACGCTTTCTTGACACTTGGTAGCATCCGCAAATTATCGTCTCTCTTCATGTTTTGATCAAGTATTTTCTTCTTGGTGAAGATGTGGATTTAAATAGGATTTGAAAATGTAGGAATATTCTTTCCTATGGATTTTAAAATAACAAGTACACCCACACCAAAAAAATCTTCTTAGCCTTAGTTTTTATTGCCACTAAACTTCATCATTACCTACTCAATCACAAAACCTTTGTTGTCACCAATACTGACCCCTTACATTACATGTATGCCGAACCCTAGTAACATAAGCATGCTACATGTTGGCTCATGCTTCTCGCAGACCTTGACCTTGAATTCATCCATAAAAAATATATCAAGGGCCAAACCATCGCTGACCAACTTGTAGACACACCCCTCTCCAAAAATCAATCCTCTAACTTTGATTTCCCAGATGAATCCATTGCTACCCTCTCTTTGGATGATACCTTTTTCCAAATGACCTTATTCTTCGATAGTTCCAAATGTCAACCTAGGGGTAGTGTAAGCATTATTCTCATTCCTCTTGATTGTGAACCTATTCCTTTATCTTTTAAAGTAGATTTTAATTTTACTAATAATATCACCGAATATGAAGCACTTGAACCGATCTTGTAAGACACCGCCAATCAAACTCCAATCACCCACTACATCAATACTACAATAAATGGGTAGAAGCCATCCCCCTCATCTCTAAAAAATCTAAGAAATTTGTGAATTCATCAACCATCACATTATTTGTCACTTTGGTGTTCCTCACCATCTCATCACTGATAATGAAAAATAGTTCAAAAATAAAACCCTACAAAAACTCTATGATGCCTTTGGCATTCAACTTAGTTTCTCTTCACCTTACTACCCATAAACAAATGGCCAAGCATAATCAACCAATAAAACCTTGAACAAAATTCTTATGAAAGTAGTTGATGATACTAGAAAGGATTGGCATACGCACATTCCTTTCACCTTGTGGGCTTACCATACTAGTATTCACACTTTGATGACTGCAATACCTTTCTCTCTAGTCTATGGTATCGAGACTATCTTACCTCTAGAAGTCCAGATTCCATCTCTCCATATCTCACTCCAAGACATGATCAATGATGATGAATTTCACCAGAATGTTTGGCACAACTTCAATTATTAGATGAATGTCGTCTTAATGCTCTTGATCATCTCCAAATCTACCAAAAATGTATCAAACATGCCTATGAAAAATATGTCCATGACTGAATATTCTAGGTTGATGACCTCGTCCTAAAGGAAAATCAACATGTAACCAAAGAATATAAAAATAAATGGGGAAAATTCACATCAAATTGGCTTGGACACTATATTGTTACTCATACATATGGATTGGGTGCTTATCATTTGTCTTCACTCAAAGGTAAACCCAAACCTGAACCCCTCAATGCCTTGAATATTCAACCATTCTATTATTGAATCAAGTCTTATATCACCTTCTATTTATTCCAAGCTTGTCCCTTGAGCACCCTTCACCTTTCATATTACCTATTATTGTGGTCAATGGCTAAAAAAAAATCATGTGATTATCTGTCACCTTTCAAATTCTTATCTTCAATATTAGTACCATGACTCTACTCATGGCATGGTTTTCATGGATACTTTTCATATTTTTAAATATGGAATCCCATGGTCATTCATCATTTGAAACCATATCTTTCATAGTTAACCTCTGTGTGCTATGGTTTTTGTCTTCTAAACAAGAGCCTAATCTCCCTCTATAGTCTTGTCCATGACTTAAACATCCAAAAAACAAAATAATTTCAAAAGAAAAATGAGATTCAACTTCTTAAGTCAAACTTCCAACAAAGATATGAATCCCTCAAAAGGGACATCTCTTCTCTCTATCTCACTTCTATAAATAGACTGCTCCCTCGAAGGATAGCTATACAAAGCTAGCCATACTGCACATAGTCTATCATAAAAGGGGACTATCCTTGCAAAAATAAAATAAAATATTCAAAAGCTTCCCGCATCAACCAACTTCACAAAGACCTCAAGGATATAATATACTCATCCCACATAGACTTCCCACATTGATCATTCTATCAAAAGAAAAAGCAAAAAGAGAAAATGATAACTTTTTTTTCATGGACTTGCCTATTTTGATCTTGGGTCTCTTGCCAAGTAGGCCTGTTGTCTTGCACCAAGTTACGCTAAAACCAACCATTTTCACCTCATTTCCTTTTCACCCTTACTTCTACCTTCTCAAGGGAATTTCTACAAAAATAACATTTCATGATCATGTGACTTTCTTCACCCTTAGCATAGTCAATCATGCAACGCCTTTAGGGTCTTATGTTCATAAGCCCACCTTTGGTATGGTAGAATTGTTATGGTTCTTACCAATTAGGTGGCTCTTTTGATCACCTCTTACCCTTTACCTTCTTCATTACTTGTTGATTTTCCTATACAAGATCAGACCATCGACACCTACACTTTAAGAATTCCTCTTTCACCAACATCACCATGCCTAACTGACCTAAACTCAACCATGTCCAATTACCTAAACAAAACCATTCCTAAATGACCTAGACTCAATCATACCTAAAACTTACCAACCCAGTCCTATGACACACATATTCATCCCTATCCTATGAGAGAAATACATCGGCCGAGGCCCCTTTTTTTTCGGGGCTATGTAGGTCGCACTCAGGGCATGGGGCCCTTATAGGTTAGATCAGCCACTTTTTCCTAACCAATTTTCCCCCTTTATATTCACATTTTACCCTAGTTAGTTTCCATTTTACACAAAATTGGGAAATTAAACAATCATAAAAACATACATACCTACCATTTTATAACATCACCATACCATACATCATCATTTATTTTCCATAAAAACAAAAACTTGGAAATTAAATCAAATGCAACACCATGACCAAACCATGCTTAAATGACCAAGACTCCACCATGACCAACCCAACCATACCTAAAATGACCTAGACTCAACCATGCCTAACTGACCTAGACTCAACCATTCCTAAATGACCTAAACTTAATCATGCCTAAATGATCTAAAATCCATCATGCCTAAACCGACATAACTCAATCATGCCTACATAACCTCGACTCCACCATGCCTATACTTGACCAAACCATGCGTATACCTAACTCCACCATGCCTAGATGACCTAGACTCATCCATACCTAAAAGACCTAATTCCACCATGCCCGATATACCTAACTCCACCATGCCTACATAACCTTGACTCCATCATGCCTAATTCACCTAGTTTCCATCAATACACAAATAAATATGGAAATTAAAAATATAGGAACATCATCTATCCAATAAATATCATCAACTATATAAATGGGAGAGTTTGTGAATCAATACATATATACACATATACAAATAGATATCGCAATCTCAAAATCTCATGTAAATCCTCACCATCGTTGTGAAAGAGCTAGTATAAAATCAAAATCTCAAAACTCTCATGTACGTCCTCACCATCATCAACACACGTACCAATATAAGATAAAAATATAAAAACTCTCATGTACATCCTCACGATCTTCGGCTCACAAAGGGTTGATATATATCAAAATATCAAAAATAATAATCATACAAAGTGACTAATCGTCACCCCACCTAAGACCCTCCGAGATAGTCTCATCTGCCTCCTCCTTCATACCTATCTAGTGCCCTACCAACATCTCTCCACCCTCTATGGCTCTCGCCTCATCTTCGTATGGCCCACAACTGGGTCTAGCCTTAGTGAACTAGTCACCTCACCCTCGACCATGTCTTTGGGCTCATCAGCCCCATATAATTTCTTCACTATGAGTGTGGGATCTCATCCTCTCGCTTGATGCCTACTATGCCCTATAATCTACATAAGAGGGAACATCTATCTTGGCGGTCATTAGGTGATCTTGGTAATACCGTGCCTCATTTAGGGCATCTCAAACCTTACCATCGACACTTTGCCGAGGTGGTTCCATAGGTCTCAAAGAAACCTATGAGATTTATCCTGCTAGGGTTGGCCTCGGACCTTGTACATGTGTACCCTATCCTCCTCCCCCGTCCTGCAACTATCCGCATGATATGGGACCCTACGCATGAGCCTCGTGGAGGTGCCTAGGTTATGACCAGGTTTGTAGGGCCATAATATGATCCTATTCAAGGGCCAACTTGTGCTGCAAAAGTTCTATCTACACCTATAACATGGCTACCTGTCTCCCGCCTCCATCACCACCATGTGCGAGCACCTGTCCCTATATAACCCGAGCTTGCACAGGGCTACCACCTACACCTATAAAATGGTAACCTATGCCTCCGACCATATGAGATGCCTCTATAATAATAAAACATATGTCCGAAGGGTGGCCACCTAACCTACTGGTATCCCATTACACTATAATGGTGGCTAAGTAAGGATACCACGACCTCGGTGGTGTCACCCATAGCCACCACCCCCACCACTTCATGTATCTATCTATGACCCCAACGCCATCAATCCTCTTGTCTACCGCTTGCTCCTCTTGTCCTATTGACATATTTGGTTATGGTAGAGGCATAGGCCTCTCTACGTCAGTATCTCCTATAATGTAGGAGCAAAGAGAGGTATATCCTGTGGTAGCCCAAACTACTATCTCGACCCTCTGTTATAGGTATCATCTTGTGCTCACCGACACGATGCCCTCTATCAACATGAGAAGCTGTAACTCAGAACTCCAAATCCTCTTCTATGTGCCTCTATGAAGGAAAGCCAACATATGGCCTCCAAAAATATCGACCCCAAACACCACCTCCATCACTTGCACGTAATGTGCAACATCATGTGTGGCCCTAGTCACCCCTATGTTGCTTATTGAGTGGTACCCATCACATGTAACCAAACCTGACTAAACCACCCCCGAACCAATCTCGTTGTGGAAGACCAATTGATGCACACATACGATGTGCTCATATGCCCAACAGTGTAGAAGGAATGTGCAGCACAAGCTGAACCTCCACAACCTCCCATAGGCCCATAACTCTCTATACAGTTGCACCAAGAATGTCGGTGCCTAGGAAAAATGGACTCACTCCTCCATCATGTCTTGGAGTACTCCCATCAGTGCTCATGGGAATATCCCACCCTCCACATCTGGTAAGGTGAAGCAACATACTGCCTCCATCATCAAGACCACCAACCTCGTCTCCTGAGGATGGGTCACGTACATCTCTCCATAATTGAGGCTCACACTATGGTACCTCAGCTCACCCATCGCCTCTAAAAAAAGCACTATCATATCCTTTGATTCCTATGAAGTAATGGAATATACCGTCTCCCCAACTATTGGTAGCCATAGGATCTTGTATACATCCTCAAGGGTGACAGTAATCTCACCCATCGGCAAGTGGAAAGTATTGGTCACTTTGAGTCCCATCTATCGATGAGCAAAACCATCAAACTCGGATCTCGAAGCTACATGCCTATAGCATCAGATCCCACTCAAGCCAAAATCCATCATGTGTCTCCACTCCTTTGTGGTCAGACTCAACTGTATTTCTATCAACAGAGGTGGTATCCTATCCCACATCCGTAACTGGTCCCTAGCCTACATCCGACAAACCATAAAATTATTACAACATGACAACCTTCACTTATCTATTAACCCCCAAACCATACCCAACCACACCAATCCTACTCACCCCATTTTACCTAATTCACCTACCAACCTCTTACCCCATTACAATCATGACTCACCATTCTAAAAACATCATTTCACCTACTTACCTATCCTTTATGTCAATGCTAACATTCTACCCCCATCTCTCTACATGTACCCTCCCTTCTCCCCTTTCACCTATTTTTCTTTCCCACCTAACCTTTCTTACCCCTATTTCTCATCCACCCTAACCGACATTGATTGCTCCCGACTGGCCACCGGTTATCCTTAACCAATATCGGTTCACTTAAACCAATGTTGGTCACCTAAGACCAGAGGACGATGTCGGCTAAAGCAAAAGCCGACATATGTCACCTTTAGAACTACATTGGTATCTATCGTGGCACCCAAATCAAAACCCCCATCTAATAAAAATCCCTAAAAATAACCTACAAAACTACTCTACCCTACCCAAACCTAACCTAACTTCATTACCAACCCTATTTAAGCTACATTGGACCTTCCCCTCCCTCATTTAATTCATTTAACCCACAAATTTGAAATAAAACTCCCACCTAAAACCCTTTTAACCCAAACTGATTTCAACACATTATTTTCAACCAAAGGACAAAAGCGATTGAGTCCTACGTCATCTCAAGTGTCTTCTCGTGTGGTGGTATGTCTGGCCTCTAGCACTGGCCCACCTGAACCATCTCCCACCTCTACCATGACAGAAATCTACCTCAAATCTCCCCACAAATATAATCACTCAAAATGATCTCATAAGACCCACCAAATTCAATCCTCTCGCCTCGTCCTATTGCTTTCCATGAAGGTACTTACCGCTCATTATTTTTCACAAATGACAAGTTAAAATTAATATGTAAAATATGGATTTTTCCTTTTATTAACCCTATCTCAACATGACTAATGTCAGTCATACCAAACTGACGTTAGTTACTTTATAACCAACGATCAGTCCACCTACCATTACCATTTTCACCCCATTTTTCCCATTTTGACCTCAAATCATTATTTCTAGATACCCTTTGACCTTACCCACACTTATTGCAACCTACCTACAAGCCCAAAATACCCCTACATTTCCTTAATTATGTCTAGGGATTTGTTATTTTACCTATACCTTTGCCTTACCCGTGCCATGACCTAGTTTCCTGGACCTGACCTACTTTGTGTGACCATTGACCTTGTGTACTCGTTATACCTTACATTTTCGTTACCTATGTTTATAAACCTAAAAACCATGCCTTGCCCTTTCCCATGCCATGACCTATTTACCTAGACCTAACCTACTTGGTGTGACCATTGAACTTGTGTACTCATTATACCTTGTGATGTTGTTACCTATGTTGTTTTAGCCTAACAACCATACCTTTCCTATTGTCGCTCCATTCATCCCAACACAACCTTTGGAGTACCAAAACATACCTAAACATTCATGCACCTAATCTATGTTGTGTTTCGAACCATATCTTGTACCTTGAATACCAGATCAATTCAACCTTGTTAGGATAAACCTATTGACCTTAGATGATGTAGAGTTTGCAAGCTCTTCAACCTAGTACTGTGTTGCAGTCTATGTGTGTGTGTGTGTGTTCGATTTCCATTACCCATTACCCCATTTGACCCCAACCTATTACCTATTACCCAAGTTGACCATTACCCTTTCCTAAAGCACCCACACTCTTCCCCACCTACCCTAACTCACACCAACTACACATTTATCAAACCACTCACCACTTCCGTATAACACCTCATCAATTCCTGGTTTGAGGGGGATCACCTTCACCCACACTTGGGGAAACCCTACTCTCACCCACACATGGGGCAATCACTTCCTATTTTTTTCAGTGTTGCTTACCAATACAAGATACGTGACAAAAAGGGGAAAAATGTAGACACCAAAATTAGGTCATACCACCCTTATAGCCCCATTAATTAAATTAACCATACCTTACATATTCATATCCCATAGTGCACATGATTAATTGAATTAATTACTTTAATTAATTTAATAAATATCCTCACTTGACCACCTCACCTAACCACATCACCTAGACACCTCATCATGGACCTATTCTTAGCATGTTTCTTTTAACTAAGACTCAATTTCTACTTACCATAACTAACTAAGACTTAGTCTAACCCTAAAATCATATGCCTATTCTTTCTCTAACAATATGCCCACTTACTTAAGCAATAAAATACCATTTTAGACCTGAACCAATAGGAAAATTGGCCAAAAGATAGCCAATATATGCTATTTTGGAAAACCTAGTATTTCCTACCGTAACCAAGGTCGTTTACCCCTAAACTGAAGAAAATTAACCTAAACCATCATTGTCTGGTTTACCATATACTCATTTTGGTAACCTTATTTCAAAATTTGGAAATTTCAAGTTCTAGAGAAAGATATGCATGCAAGCTCAAACCAAGGTTCTCTCATGTATTCTGAAGAAAAAGTATACCCATCTAGAGTCCCAAGCAAGCATTGGAGTCTCATCTAAAGTTGTTGGAATTCACAGGATCATTCTGGAGAAGCACTGTTATTCACAAAATATTTGGGCTCTACAAAAATCCTTAGCACTTCACCATCATCTGTTTAGAACCTACAAGCACAAGATATCAATTAAGTAGAATTCCATTTTACTCTCATTTGTTCAAATACTTGTATTTCCATTCATTCTTTCTCTGTGTTACTCATCTCCCAATTATCTCATGCCTTCATTTTCCAAACAAGCTACCCATTTTCCTTCTCACCTCCCTGAAACCCTTTCCATTCAACCTCTGAGACCTCACTTATTCCCTGTAACTACATTCAACACCTCTAAGGTCCTCTGTATAACCATAAAGAACACCAAAACCTCCATTGCACACACCCAATATCTTTCCACAAAGTGACCGATATCAATCAACATTGGATGGCATCGGTCATCCCCATACCATCATCGGTCATAGTGACAATAACCCAAGCCATATTAGTCAACTAAAACCCATCCCAAAATCTTACAAAATCCTTACCAAACTCCATTCAAACCTTCTTGACCCCTTTTCCTACACCTATCAATCCTAGACACACTCTCTTTGGTTCCTATGAAGTTATAAAAGGATTGAATACCTATTTCTGACCTTTTGTAATTTTCTACAGTGACTGATGGATCGATACCACCACCCTTGACTAAAATCGGTCATACCTACACCAACGCTGATCTCTATAATCGGGTAATCCTTCCTATAAAAGTTGACTGACCTAATAACCTTCACCCAAATAACCCAAAACCTCGGTCCTGATATGTTCTAATCACCTTGGCTACCTACCCAACCTAAAACATAACCCAACCTCAGTTAGATATAATTTTGTATTGCAATATTTGACTTAATCTAATATATTGTTAATAACTTGAGATACCGAAATCAACTTGTTAGCAATAGGACCTCTATTTCTTGCATTTCTGTTCATTTATTTGATAAACAGTGGATTGACAGCCATCTAGGAAGTATCACACTTCCCAGATCTAGCATATGCTAGGCAGTCCACTGACATATATTGTTTAATATTCTTTTTGTGGTATTGTTTTGCATTTACAAGTAGTTCTTCTTAGCAAAAAGAAGTTCTCGTAATCAATGATGGATCGGGAAATTAAAACGTACGCATTCTACATTTACATGTATTCCTCCTCACCTTTACCTTATCTATTTTTCTCATAAGTAAGCAACTTATTTTTGAAAAAACTACACTTCCCCTTCTCCTTATCTTCTTCTTACACCATCAAAAATGTTTTCCAAATACCATCATCTCGTTCATCCGTTGATTTGACAATATCATGTATACATGAAATTTCTCTTCAAGAAAAATAGATATCGAGGAAAACTTCTTGGATTTTTTTATATGGATCAAAAGTATGAAATTTAGTTCCTCATTCATCTAATAGTGAATATGGGATACCTTCAATTTTGGTATCCACCTCTTGGACATTTGGGTGATCTTCTTGATAAATAATGGTGTAATTTGTATTAATGGTGTTGGATGTATAAGGTTTGATGTGATATGTGGCAATGAGTTAAGATATTATCGTGACATTGGTACCATATCCGTTACAAAATCATATGAGACAAATCTATGAATAGGTATCCTCCAATCTTGGTAGTGAAATTTTGTGAGAGGCATAAGGAAAATAATGTGGCAGATCAATGATGAAAACATCTTTAAGAATTGATAATTTAGGACACGCGTGTAGTGTGAGGCTTAGACCTATTATAACACCAATAGTTCCTACTACGTGGTTCCATCGAATTACACTAATTCTTTAGATAGTGACTCATATTAAAGACCAAGTTGATCTACCATTCTTTTCGGGCATCACTCAACCACTTTCCCCTTATTTTGTCATATAATTTGTGTACCAATTGATAACCTATAATAATATATACATAAAAATGAAATAGAATTATGACTTAACCTAATTGTTCGTCTCTTTTTCAAGCACATTGGTGAGTGAAACCTTGTCTTTCTCCTTGTGTGATTCATGTGGTGTGGAGATCATCAATGACATATTATAAAAGATCTCTTTGTCCAAGAATGGCCCAAAAATGTCACACCCCTCAATCCCTCATTCTATTTTGTCGTAAAATGAATTGAAGCATTAAAATAATTTGTGAGTAGCATGGCAGCCAATACCACTACGCTATCTCGTATACCACTTTGGACATGTACGCATAGCAACAGGGTATGCATACACATGCACAATTATATGCATGACATCGCAATGGATCCTATTGTCACATAACAACAAATTGTGTAATGTTTTAATTCATTTTACGTATCGGTACACTACTTTTCTGCTGATGATGGTTTTAGTAATCATCAGATGGCTATATGGTCATGTTGTGTGTTGTGAAATACCTTCTAGTTAGAGAAGATGAAATTTCATTATGGGATGCGTAACTGGCATTTGTACCTTCATGACTATTATTATTGTTTTACTTTTGCATGTTGGATGAGTTTAAGTTGTAAAAATATGGTTGAACTTATACACAACTTCTATACTTTAGTCATTATGAGGAAATAATGATATTAAGTAAGGTATTAAACTGTATATTGAGCTTGGTTTCTTACATGACTGTTATAGCAAGTTTGATCAATTCTTACATTAAGTAGTATGGGATAAATGTTTGATTAATTTGTCAGTGAGCATGGTTATGAAGTTTTTGTAATCATCACCTTTGACCTATCCAAATATCCTCCATGAAAACTTTGTTATGGTAAACTTCTATAAGTTTATGTACTTAATTGAAGAACATTTTAAGTTATAATGAGGCATTCGATTATTAAGATAATCGAGAGGCTATGAGATAGTGTTTAGATTAATATTACTTATATTCCGCAATAAAATCAATTATTTCTGGGTATCTTTATTAATTATATAGGCCATGCATGAGACTTTAGGATCTATAAGTCAATGTCAACATTGAAGACCCACCAAGTATAGATTAATGCAATGGATGATTTTTCTACCAGGCTTAGTTAATTGCAAACCTCAATTTTGATGAAGGTGTTCGCCATGCAAAAATATAGTTATACACCTAACCATGCAAGTGGTTAAATTTGGAAAAAGAATATAAAGTTTTCTAAATGTGTGAATCCCGCCTTTTGTGGAGGAGAAATTGTGGTCAAGGTGATGGCTGGTTGGTCATTAATGGCATTGAAAATATATTAAATGCACTTAAATGAGCTTAGGAAGTGGTGAAGCTTCCTGAAGAAGCTATCAGACCTATTGAAATCCATTTTTATTTTTGTTCTTGCATGTCAACTATGAACTCTTCTTCTTCTTTCAAAAGCTCCACTTTGGAATAAAATTTTCATGCATTTTTTGAAAGATAATTCGTTGGAAATTATGGAAGATAAAAGGAGCTCAAGTATTTTGTATAGAAGGTACGATAGATGAGTTTTTATTTATTTCAGAACTCGTATTTTTCGGCCTTGTGCAAGGAGCATTAGTAATCTCATCTTGATAGTGAGGAATACTTGTTGAGTGCGAGGTGGAAGGATTTTAGTCTTAACTGGCATGGATCACTCTCTCCCCCTCTTAATATCTTATTCAATATGATATTTGAATAGATAATCTTCTGTAACATTTTCTTTGGTTTGAATATGCATTTGAGGAAGGTTATTACTGTGTACTATATGCTTCTTGTGAAAATATGAGTGATTGTGATTAAGCTTTCAAGGAACTCATAAAGATTAATTGTTAATCTGGGTATTATTATACTGCGTGAATATGGTTGTTAATATTGTGTTGTTATACTATTGGATAGTGCAAACTCTTTTACCTGAGTTCTATTATTCTCTATTTTGAACATTAATTCATTAGCTCTGGGTATTACCCAGATGCCTGAAATGTTTATACGAGTAAGGAAAATACCTTAAGTGGTATGCACTGTAATTTTAGTACTATGGAGTTAATGCTTGCTTCACAATATAGCTAAAACCATGTTTAGTTTTGGGTTAATTTTCCTTCGGAACATGAGGTCATTTACAAGTGTTAGAGAATCCAATGACAATCTTAAATAAAAACCCATAAGGGGATTTTTTTTGGTCATTTCTAAATCGATCAGTTTCATCCAATAAGTCTGGGTGCATTAATGATCGATACCGCATATATGTCATTTTGATCTAACTGGTAATATGATTAGCATGTTGGAGCATGATTGATTGACTTGTGAGCTTTAAATTTGGTATATGTTGTTAGCTATATTTTATAGGTCACCGTAATGTGAATAAGGAGACCTCCTGGCAATGCAAATAAGCCAGTAATAAGTTATTCCCCTTGAGTTATCAATTGGTATCATGTTATATGACAAGTTTAGATTAAGAAAGAAGGTTTCAAGTATTTTTGAAGGCTCTCGATTCAGTTAAGGTAATTAAAAATTACCTTATTAACATCTATTTTGGGAATTGGGTAATATAATGTCATATGCTGAGTTTAGTGGTTTTTATATCTAGGAAAATAAGGATTCCCTAGTAAGATATATTTAACTAGGATTAAAGAACAATAAATAAATATTCTTATAAGAATATATATATATCTATATATATATATATATATATATCACCATGCCTGAAAGGCAGTGTATATTATTTTCTTAAAATAATTACCGACCTATTCTAGTAAGAGATGTCTAGTGGGAAGTAAGGAGGAAGAATGTGTTTGTGGGTTGATGTTCTGAATACCCATTTATAGTGAATTTCTACTACGTGCATTGAGTAGCACACTGAGATCAGTCCCTATGGACACCAGGAAGAATACCTTAAGGATATAAGGATATAATAGTATAATTACATGTTTAGAATTTTTTCTACTAGGGCTCAATTCCATAAGTCTGTAGATCTACCAATTACGCCATATCCCCTTATTGGTGAATCGAGATCATGAGATAATCATATCTCATCAATTTCATTTCAATTTATTTGGTGGATATTAGTTCTAGTTCAAGGGATAGATACCTTCTGTTACTTTTTTTATATTTTTACATCTCCATTTTAATGACGCCCGAAAGTCACTATATAATTTCGTATTTTATAAGCTAGTGTTTTCTTTTCCACTTTCGCATGTTTCGTGAATTAATGAAACATCGACAACAATTGATTTAGACTTATAATTTTTCATGTTATTAAAAGTGAAATGGATGCTATGAATGCTTTAATCCTATGTGTTATATGTTCTATTCCTATGAATTCCTTTTATTAAGGCATTTAAAATCTATGACAAAAATAGTTTTTAGATGGATGAAAAGAAATTATTCTAAACATCCTCGATGATCGATTCTTTCGCATTATTGTGTTTACACTTTGTACTTAATGTCAGCATCATATCATTTAATCAAATGTTATATTCGCATAAGTCATTAAGTGGGGAAAATGCTATTCGTAAGCCATTCATGTTGATCGACCATGTGCAATTTTGTACATCAACTTTTTAGTGCAGGGAAAAAGGAACTTTGTAGCAAGTTAAAGTCCTGATGCATGATTGTATTTGCCTTAGAATGCATGAGTGATTAGATCAGTACAAAAAACCATAATTTTTAGTCTAGATTTAAAGTGAATATGATGGCTATTGACTCACTTATGAGCTTCTCCTTGATCGTGTTTTTTTAAAAAAATAAGACAATTGATGATGTGTAGAAAAGATTTCTATTTTAACCAGAGGTAATAAGCCTATTTCAAAATTATGTTCAAGTTTGATTAGACATTTTGACTTCTTTATCTTATTATTTAATTGTAGAGAGATGAAATCGAAGATCTTTACAGATCAACTACTCAAATAAATATAAAATTTTATTATATGTTTTCCATTTGGGTGCA